>OZ024743.1:212964057-212969057 GCA_964016885.1 Eledone cirrhosa
ATATATATATATATATATATATTATATACTAGCAGTAAAGCCCGGCGTTGCTCGGAGTCGCTCAGTAGCTGTGTTAAAGTTACAATGTTAAGTTTCTTTTTTGGCTTGAAAACTGTAGTGTCTACTGTGCAGACTTGCATGTGGTGTTTTTGATTAATATTCCCTCAACCAACAATATGCCTTATGAAGTTAAGAAAACATAACGATAACCCGAATGTTATAACAAAAGAGGATGCTGGGGATAGAAACTGCACTGGTTATTTATTAACAAAGATCGAAAATGTAAACACTGCAACGCAGAGAAAAACATTAGCGTAACCAAATTATCAGTTATGTCTGTCTGCACGCCTATATCACCTCTCTGCACGACTGTCTGTCTGCACGCCTATATCACCTCTCTGCACGACTGTCTGTCTGCACGCCTATATCACCTCTCTGCACGGCACGACTATCTGTCTGCACGCGTATATCACCTCTCTGCACGACTGTCTGTCTGCACGACTGTCTGTCTGCACGCCTAACGACGAAATATTTGCTTGCTTTACGTAGTCTTTAAATAGACTTGTTTTCAAGTAAAAATATTGTTTTAAAATGCTTTTAAATGGAAATGAAGCAAAACGGAAGCTTAGTGTTCGAACTGATGAATTTTGCAGGTCAATATTTTGCTGGCTCGACAACTGTTCGTAAACGCTGAGAAAGCCAGCGTAATTTTTTACGTAAGACGCTCAATGTAAACAGAACAAAGGGAAATAACTGATAACTTACGCTCAAAAATCGATACATTATATTCGATTTCGTCACATAGGGCGGGTCAATTTGAAATTTTTTTTTTCCGATGTCTTCGCTAGGGCTCAATGTACAAGTATAGCAATTTCGGTGCAATTCCGTGAGAGATTCTAAGAGGAGATGTGTGCCAAAAATCGGTAGACAGACAGACAACCACAGTTTTATATATATAGATATATATAGATATATTATATATATATATATATATATATATATATATATATATATATATATATATATATATATATATATATATATATATTATATATATATATATATATATATTATATATATATATATATATATATATATATATATATATATATATATATATTATATATATATATATATATATATATATATATATATATTATATTATATATATATATATATATATATATATATATATATATATATATATATATATATATATGGCCTCAGCCGGATGGCTGAAACAGGTAAAAGAGTAATATATAATATTTATTAAAATAACAGATTAAAGTTTAAGCAAAGAATCGCTGTTTTCACCCTTAACGGGATCTTCTGAAACTAACAAAGTCAATCTGTAAACGCAGAACTGTATATTTCAAAAAACGTTGCAACCGGAGGAAGACAGGAAGACGATACTTTGGTTCGTGGTAACGTTCGCTGGCAAAGAACGGGAAAAAACGAATATAATACGTCATTAATAGGAGCGGTGAAAAACAATTACGCGCAAAGACAGAACCACGTTTATGGTATAAAAGAGGTCGTAGACTAACGTTCTCTTAGGTGGTGCATAGAGACGTTCTCTGGCAATGAACGCAAAAACGAAGATAATAAGTCATATGTGGAGAACAATAGCACGCAAAGACAAAACCACGTAAATGGTATAGCAGAAGTTGTAGACTAAAATTCTAACTAGGAGACCAAATGAATCTCCGCTACAGGGTTAAGAACAAAGTAAATAAATACAATACAGAAGTAATAGAAACAAATAAATACATACACGCAAACAGATACGTACATACACAAGCATACGCAAAACCTTACCATAGGTATACAAAACCACGCACATATAAATATGTGTGTGTGTGTATGCTTGTGTACAAATAAATAAATAATTATATAAACGTATATAAGTAAATAAATACGTATATAACAAGCGCACACACATACCTACAAATAAATACACGAATGTTCGGAAACGTAAGTCAACTAAAACAAGAAGTACACATATACACACACCGACCATACGTACGAACCTGCATACTCACGCAGACGCAAGACTCCCGTATACACATAGCCAAACCCTAAATGCCAGAATATGTAAAAATTATACGCCATAACAGTCAAATATACGTACGAGAAGGTATACATACCTTCACAAAACATACGGGTAATATATACTTACCTATGCAAATAAGTAAAGGAATAAACAAAACATATACTTAGCTCCCACATCAAGACGTAAAATATCCACGTATAGATCGTGCTATCCGTTAGGCTATAACGTGGGGCTGTAATATAAATATTTGCTCTACGGTTCTTATATATTTGATATATATTTTCCTTATCGAGCCCTCTTTGGATTTTAGTCTTCAATTTTATTATTATTACTATATATATAATATATATATATAATATATATATATATATATATATATATATATATATATATATATATATATATATATATATATATATATATAATATATATATATATATATATATATATATATATATATATATATATATATATATATATATATATATATATATATATGAAAAAGAACACAAGAGCGTCTACAGCATCAAAAGATTTTTATTGGCTTACAATGTTTCTTCCTTACGTAACCGTAGGATTCGTCAGAGCTATAAAAGGGGTTTGATTGGTGTTATGGACTCTACCAACCAAACATTCAAGAACAAAGAGTAAAGAGAGTAAAGAGCAAAAGTAGGGGACGATAAGTCTAATGTTGGTGCGGGAGGGTGACTTGTGGGTCCTTGTTTACTAGATGCGGTCATATTCATTCCCGGGAGTCGGGTGGTTAGCTGAACCATAGATGGGGTGGCGTCGATAGTATGGTGCAGAGGGTGCGCATAGGCTACACAAACACAAAGGGCATACAATATATATATATATATATATATATATATATAGCGGAGGAGAAAGTACATGAGGTAATTAGAAATGGAAAAAGAGTAATAATAATAATCTATAATTAATAGTGTATAATAAGGCATGGGGAAGATTACACTATAATAAGGTATAAAAGTAAGAATAAGGTAAAATATAAAGGAGGATAAAAGTGGAAATAATAAAGATAAAAAAATATATAGAGAATATATAAAGAAATATAAGCGAATATTTGGAGGGGAAAACACAATGTAAAAAAACCGATTTTTTCAAATAATAATAAAAATATAATAATTATGGGAGGAGAAAACGGGATAGAGAAATATGATCAAGTGTGATTAGTTGAGAGAATATAAGATGATAATAGTTATGTCAAGTTTATACATCTTAATAATAAATAATCTGTGTATCAGAGTTGCAGAACCTTCAATTCACTTACGGGTTCAAGCCACGTGGCGTGGTCCATTGTTTATCTGTGCGGTCATGCGCGTTTGTTTTTGACACCACAGCAGATGCACAAGTTCGTAAATTCCAATGCAGATAGAAATCTATTTTTGCTCACCCGGACATTGACGGAGGATCCAATATTCCTAGTTCAGTATGTGTGTGGTGTTATTTTGGTCGCACAAATCAATCACTTGGTTCAATATTATGGAGTATGGTTTTCTGGTCTTCGTAACAGTGTCAGTGGTTGTATATCTGGAAATCACAAGGATCACAGTACTCCGGTTTGGTGTGATAATCGGTCATCCACCTATGTTGTTGGTGGTTGGATTCAATTCTATTCGCCCGAACGTTGAACTTTGGTGTCGATAGGACATTAACGAGGCAGGGTGAGATCGCATCTGTGGTACAAAACGGTACGCAAGGAAATTCTTCGTCTTCGTTTCATCCGGGTCCAGCAGTCAGGTGCAAGAACCGCTACGTAGTAATTGTGGGGTTAATCGGTCAAGTCAGCAACTGACCGAAAATTCAGACAGGCATCACAGGCACATTTAGGTCGGCAGCTTCTTTATGTGTACGTGTGTCCGACACACACAGACACATATTTATATGTATTTCAACTAAAAAAACTCAATTGATTCACCCACTGGTACTACAATCGGTCAAGACAGCAACTGGCCGACAATTCCCTTAGGAATTCAGACAGGCATGACAGGTATATTTAGGTCAGCAGCTTCTTTATGTGTACGTCTGTCCGATACACACAGACACATATCCATATGTATTTCAACTCAAAAAATTCAGTTGATTCCCCTATTGATATTATATCTGTGTCGCTCGGATGTGCATGCTGTGGCGTTCTGGTCGTGCATAGCATTCACTGTGTTTTGCCATTACCTTGGAATGTGATGTTATGGTCATCAATAGTCCGGCAAGCGCATTTCGCTCTTATATTGCGGAGAATGCTGTTCTGGTCCTCAGTAAACATTTGGGTCAGCAGGAGGGGTGGTGGTTCTCAGTTTCAACTTCGACAATACATATGTGTTACTCTGCATATCATGCTCCTCTCAGAGAAGAGTATTATAGGAGGAATTCGTGCCACACACCACATATAGAGAGAATTTCTACAGAAAAGTATACATACATATACACATACATACACACATCATACACTTACACATACACACTCATACGCATACATACATATATTCACATACATGTCACATATACACATACACACAATATAATACGCGTGCATACAATATACATATATATATATACATACAATATACATGCATACAATGCACGCACACATGCGTGCATGCATGCACACACGCACGCACACCCACACATATGTCTGCGTGTGAGAGAGAAAAGGAGAATACACACACACACACGCAAAAACAACCTTGTAGGGGACTGTACCACCCTTAGGGTACCTATCTATCTGGGTTACGGGTTGGGGGGAAAGGGGGGAGCTATAGTCTAGGTGGGGGTTGCGTGATATATGTTACGTCTATGTGCTAGGTTTAAAATAGAAGAAGGAACTCAGGATTTTGTGTTGGCAAGAGGAGAAAATTTCCGATTTCCTGTTAAGCAGGTTCAGTTTAGAGTGTATTATGGCATGGCATTCCAGTAAACAGGTCACAAC
>OZ024743.1:212974057-213026557 GCA_964016885.1 Eledone cirrhosa
TGTCCTGTGTGTGTTAAAGCTTCCTTTATACTTTGTGCCAGTACTTCCATTACAACTACAAATTGAAGTAGGCTTAATACTGATCCTTGGTGCATCCCTTTACTGTTTCTGTTTGACTTAACGGAATCCACCCTCAGATACATTGTCATCACTACACTTACCAACCATTCTTCCACTTCTCTCAATGTCCCTGTCACTACTTATTGTGGAACCCGATTGAAAGCTTTCTCCAGATCAACAAACAAGTTTCTCTTGTCTTATACTTCCCACGTATTTGTTTCACAAAACTCATATCAGTACCTCTTTTTTGGCACAAATCCAAACTGCGTTTCATCACTCTCCCCCACCGATTATTTTCCCTAGCATTTTTTCCAATACCTTCTTTCTATCTGAGTCTACCACAATTTATTCCATTTCCCTCCTGTTACTCACATTTTTCTCTTGCTAAGAGCTTTGCAATCTTAAATACCTCTCTCTAACTTTGCTCTGACTCCATAAGCTCTCTAGACATTTCCCAAGCTACCTCCTGTGCTTTTTCCAATTCTTTCTTTATAGCCTTTTGATTCTAAAGAGTTGTCTCTTTGCTACTATACATCTTGCTCTGCCATTCTTGGAATCTCTTCCTTTTCCCATCAATTCTCTTTTCAACTTCATCACCCCATCACCAAATAAAAAACGTGAGTATCCAGTTTAGAATAAACCACTAAAATGAGTTGGTGCCAGGAAGGGTGTCTGGTGATAAAACATTGCTGCAAAAAGGATCTCATGATGACAAGTGAATAACAAAGAATATATATTGACGGGCGCGTGTTATAAAAAATATTTCCATTGAAGATCATCTATATATTATAGAATTGTTCTGGATTTTTGTTAAAATTATTAATGAGTGCTATATATATGGACCCATAACTCCCAATGGAGTTATAGGAGCACTGTATTGCCATACTGTGTTTTTAGGGCATTTTTAAAACCTGGCGGATCCCATCTCCTCTCCAGTTCCGAATACAGCAGATTTCTCCCAGAGAAGGATAGAAAATATGAGAGAGGAAGTAAGAAAGAGATATGGAGGAAGAATCAACCCCAGTACTAGACTGGTACTTTTGTATTGATATCAAAAAGATGAAAGATAAAGTTGACCTCAGTGGGATTTGAACACAGAGAGCAGTGAGCCAAAACTAATACCACAAAGCATTCTATCCAACATTCTAATGGCTCTGCTAATTTGCTATCAAAAGTACTAATTGAACATGCTAATTTATGCATATACATACACAAGTTATGCAAGAGGAAGAAAAGAAAAGACACTTGAACAAACGAGAAACTTTCAACATTGTCTAAACAGTTTAATAATTATATAACAATTTCCTTCATGTTTCTTTGTTCCTCAATGAAATGGAACCACAAGCAACAAATGTTTTATTTCAAAGCACACAAGTTTAAAAATGACATTTGAATTTGTTTTATAAATCTTTGATTTTTAGTGTCACAAAAATTCAGATTTAAAAAGAAAATACAATTCAAAACATTATATATATGTATAAAGTGTCCGGCTTGGATAAATCATACAATGAATAAGAAATTGTGGGCAAAGACAACGGAAAAACAGACAAATAGTCTCTTCTCATCAGTCAACCTCTGGAGGTCTTCGTGGTCAGCAATGAAACTATGAAGACCTCTAGAGGTTGACTCCGTTTCGTCCATTGTCTTCGTCCACCATTATTTATATATATATATATATATATATAAAAGCAATCACAAAAACACTGATCACATTGTTTAGTAGTAGCCAATGTCATGAAGTGAAGGAAGATCCATATTGAAGTCCTCAATTTGCCTCTCTTACATTTATAGGACTATTTAAACACACTGAGATAGTTCTGATCTGAATTTCAGAAAAATAGAATGAAAAATAATTATAACAATCAGAGAAATGGAATGCAAGAAGCTACAACTGCCTCCACCATTACTATTACTACTCCTACCATTACCACAGTCAACAATAGAAAGCTGGTAACAACAACATCATTATTATCAGCTAATAACCCTAACAATAACATTTCATTAACAATAGACAATACTTTTCTTTCTTATTTTTCCTTTACTTTGAATATATTTTCCTCTGTAAGAACCCCTGTTCTCTAATTCTGCAAGAACACACGAGACACAGGAATCTCTCTTTGGAATCATTTCACTATACATAAATTAGATATGTAAATGTGTATTTTTCATACAATGTTATGATGTCTTTATGGTGTCAGTTCCTTTTATGGTATGTTGATTCAGAACTATGGAAGACCATAAAGTCATCAATTTTAAAATCAGGATTTACAAATAGAAATATTTGCAAAATTATTTTTATTATTATTATTTTTTTCATGGCCACTCATATTTTGGAAATAATTGCCCTGACATTTGAATTCTAAGTTTTTATTCCTTTTATTCTATTTTGAAACTATTGTACAATTATACACATTCACCAGTTACATACATATATATACATACACATGTATATATATATGTGTACACACACACACACACACACACACACACACACACACACACACACACACACACACACACACACACACACACACACACACACACATTCTGTTGATGTACATGATGTAGTTTTAAAGAGGCTGATGCTTTTGTTTCATTAAAGCTTTTATTATAAAAGCTGCTCAATTATTCTAGCGTATTAACCTTTCACTGCAGTCATTCCAGGCTGTGATGATACTGGTTCTCTTCCTTCAAGCTGTTTGCCAAGGTATTCCCTGAAAATTAGATTTATAAAAAAAAAAAAAAAAAAAAAAAAAAATCAGTAATAACATTTCTAGGATAGGCTCAATGACACAAATTTGAGGAAGGGGTATTTGAACTTGCTCATAAAGAGAAATAACTAAATACTGTCTTCTTGCTCAACTGATTTTGCTCTTATAACAATAAAGTAAATAAAACAAGTTTTTTAATATCATAGAGATCACTGTATGAAACACTAGAGAGCTTATCTCACTTCATGACTGAACCTTCCTATTGTTAATCAATCAACTATGAATCATGAACAGGAGAAGGAGAGCCCTGCACTTGGTTCAGAGAAGAGAGCTGTGTACTTGGCTGAGGGAGGAAGAATCATGTGTCTGGGTCAAGGAAGAACTAAAAGTGTAGCAGTCTTGTGTCTGGCTAATGAGTTTCTGGTTCAGGGAGGAAGTGAGAGAGACAAAGACGAGTTGTTATTTGCCTAGCTCTAGAAGGTAATCTGAGAGGAGATGTGAATCTGGTTAAGAACAAAACTGGCAAGCAAGGGGTAGAGTGAGTCATGCACCTCACTCATTGAAGAGATTCTTACAAGTGACTCAGAGGAGAAGGTAAGAGAGCTGTGCTCATATTAGGGGAAGCAGAGAGTACATTGAAGTAACTATCGTGGAGTCACAACACAATAGTAATAGTAAATAACAAAAACTTTGGAGCATGTGGTCTGTATTACTCCAGCACAGTTACTGTTTCATATAGGCACTGCATATGGTCACTTACTCTGTGTACCTGGTTTAGGATAGGTACACCATATCCTGCATGTTGTAAAGAGGAGACTAAAAGGGTCCAGTATCAGAAAGGGCATCAGGTCATAAAACATTGTCTCAACCCCACCTCCCTCCATGATGAGTATGATTAAACCTTGAACAGGGCTCACAAGGCTAACTCGTACTTTAGAAGGGAAAATGGTCTTAAAATGCTTGTTGTACATGGCCATCTTAATTCAGATAATAAATAAATATATAGAGTTCTCTTGCTTCATTACTTACCAGTTATGTACCATCAGTTTTTGGACTGCTATGAGGGCTTCATAGCGAACATTTGGATCTTCATGTGTGAGGTATTGCATCACAAGTTGTTTGGCACCAAGTTTTTCAATCACACTGAAAAAAAAAAGCCCAAAAACCACAGAAATGTTACAATTAAAAAAAAAAAAAATACATGTAAAAACAGTGATGAAGATGAAATAAAGCTTATTTCAAGGGAATGGATGAGAAAGTAGGATTTGGAGTTTGATTTTGCCATATTTCTAATAAAGGCCACTGCTTATGATTTTCAAATAATATCGAAAAAGAAGTTTGAAGGATTTATTAATATAATTGGTTTTCTCATTTTGAAGCTGGTGTTTGGAACATAGCTTAAAGGTTTTTAATTAAGATGGAAGGTGTTTAGATAAATATAAACTCTTTAAAACAGTCATGTATTGTAAAACTAAGAGTGGTTTGATATTAAAGGGGTTAATTGACTGTATACAACACGACTGCTGATCTAAATGAAGGTAAAAAAATTTGTGGCTGATTTGCCAAGGCAAGAAATTATCTTTATGTCATTCAGCTGAATAACTAATACACCCTACCACTAATCTTGTACAGATTCTAAACTTCTGAACAAATAATTCTCCCGAAGACAGACTTTTTTTGTATATCACTGTACAAGGGTAGACCGAAAAGTTCATAGGTTGACTATGAAGGAGTGATGCTAAAGCTGTGAAATCTTGCATGCATTAATTTCAACTCTTCTTATTAATAACAGTAATCAAGCAGGGCTACTGAATTCCCAGACAAGCTGAGGAGTCTGTATCCCACCTACGTATGGTCATATCAAGTACAGAGATGTGTCTTTTGACACAAACTAAAAGGTCCTCCTAACCCCTTGTTTGGCAAACTTTCTACGGTTGGATGCTCTTCCTGTCACCAACCACTTTGCGGCATGTACTGGGTGCTTTTATTGTGTAGATCACCAGCACGAGGGAGGCTGTCACGTCCTTGATACAACTAAAGGGTCCTCGCAATTCTTTGTTTGGTAAGCTTTATACAGCTGGATGCCTTTCCTAACACCAACCACTTTAAAATGTGTACTGGTTGCCTTTAATGTGTAGATCACCAGCACTAGGGAGGCTGTCATGTCCTTGACACAACTATTAATAAATCAATTGTCTGAAATAATAACTTACTTCTTCCCTCGAGGGTAGTAGCGCACGTATTCACCAAAGTCATGAGCTGCTACAGAGAGAATAAGTGGATCCTTGCTGCTTTCAAGTAATCGAACTAAGATTCTAGATAAGAAGAAATGAGATATCATTGGAAACAGAAACAAATACAAATATTACATCTGAAAATAATTTTAGTAAAAAAATATATATTTACAATTGTCATAGTAAAAGTACTAATTAGTAATAAAACACTATTACTAATTAGTACGATCTGGATTGTGGCATTGATTAATCAAATATTCTTGAGCATATTTTCGTCATTTCTGCTAAGCTCAGGACAGCACACCACGTTTATAAAAATTTTGTTTTACAAAACAGCACAGTAGATAAGGCCATTAGAGACAAAAGACTAGCATGGAAGGCTTGGAAAAAGGGTGGGAGTAGGGAAGAATATACAGCCACTAAGAGAGAAGCTAGACGTCAAGTGTACTTAGCACGCAGGGAGGCTGAGAGTAGGAGGTTTGCCAATGTTCTGCGACGGGAAGATCAGAGGCGTGCGGTGTTCCACATTGCAAGGCAGTGTGTCAATGCAAATCAGGATGTTGTTGGAGATAAATGTGTCCGGGATGATGCCGGTGTACTTAGTGTCACGAATGATCAGAAAAAGGAGGCCTGGAAATGTCATTATGAGAGACTGATGAATGTGGAGAACGAATGGGAGAGAGAGAAATTACCCTTAGTAGATCCAACAGAGGGACCAGCTATTGAGATTGACGAATATAGGGTTAAAGAGGCGATTAGGGAAATGAAAAATGGTAAGGCTGCTAGACCATCGGGAATAGTTACTGAGATGCTGAAGGCATCAGGGGACGTAGGCACTAAACTGGTTGCATGCATCATCAATCAGGCTATATATGGTGGTGTCACACTCAAAGACTGGTGCAGCAGTATTCTCATAAATTGCTACAAAGGTAAAGGGGATGCTCTGGAGAGGAGCAATTATAGGGGTATAAAACTGATGGATCAGGTTATGAAAGTGGCAGAAAGGATATTAGCACAACTAATTAGAGAAAGGATCAAACTAGATGAGATGCAGTTTAGTTTTGTGCCTGGGAAGAGTACAACAGATGCCCTCTTCTTGGTGAGACAATTGCAAGGAGGTTCTTAGAGAAAAATAAGCCACTATACTTAGCCTTTGTTGACCTAGAGAAGGCCTTTGATAGGGTACCCCGATCTGTCATCTGGTGGTCCCTAAGGAAACTATGTGTTGAGGAATGGCTTGTGAGGACAGTGCAAACTTTGTACAGAGGTACTCTCAGTAAAGTCAGGGTAGGGATGGAGTTTAGTGAGGAATTCCAGATACAAGTAGGAGTACATCAAGGTTTGGTCCTCAGCCCGCTCTTGTTCATTATAGTCCTCCAAGCCATAACAGAGGAGTTTAAGACTGGCTGTCCATGGGAACTTCTCTATGCTGACGATCTGGTTCTTATAGCAGAATCAGTAGAGGAGCTAGAGAATAAATTCTGGCTATGGAAAGAGCAGTTGGAAGCCAGAGGACTGAGAGTGAGCCTAGCTAAGACAAAAGTGTTGAGTAGAAAAGAGGACAAAACCCCGATTCCGTCAGGGAAATGGCCATGTTCGGTATGCAGAAAAGGAACTGGCATAAATTCTATAAATTGCACACAATGCAGATCCTGGGTACACAAGAGATGTAGCGGGATAGCAAGCAAACTAACAGGTAGGGAGAAATATGTATGCAGTAGATGTACAGGGAAATTAGACAGTAGAAGTCGCATTGATAGACACATTTTTCAGATGCAGGAGGGTGCTATAGAAGTGGTGGATAGCTTCCGGTACCTAGGAGATCAAATTAGCATGGGAGGAGGGTGTTCCGAGGCCATAGTATCTAGAATAAGGATGGGTTGGAAGAAGTTTAAGGAGCTGCTTCCTCTGTTGACGAAGAAGGGTTTCTCCCTGCGTACGAAAGGCCGGTTGTATGATGCCTGTGTGAGGAGCGCGATGCTGCATGGTAGTGAGACATGGGCAGCAACTGCAGAGGATATGCAACGGCTGGAGAGAAATGAAGCAAGCATGCTCCGTTAGATGTGCAGTGTAAATGTGCGTGAACGACCCAGCATAAATGTGTTGAGAGAGAAACTGTGTCTGAGAAGGATAGAATGTAGTGTACGGGAGAGGAGACTGAAGTGGTATGGACATGTGATGCGCATGGAGGATGACCGATGGGTGAAGAAGTGCCAGTTGAAGGAAGACGTGGTAGAGGTAGACCACGAAAAACATGGGCGGAGGTGGTGAGAACAGACCTCAGATCATTGAAGCTCACGGTGGAGATGACGAAGGACCGTGACGAGTGGAAAGATGCTGTGCTGAATAAGACCCGTCCCACCCTTGCAAGCAGGGAAAAGCGGACGTAAAATGATGATGATGATGATTGATGCAAGAGCTGTGAAATCTTGCATGCATTAATTTTAACTCTTATTAATAACTGCATTGTTTCTTTCCAGGGACTATATTGAAATATAAATCTCATTTGGTCATTCCATGAGAGTATCTTGGTCAGCCAATGAATTTTTTCAGCCAACCCTTGTATGTATGTTTAAGCTGATCATCATCCACAAGCCTGGATGGCCTATAAAAGGTAATGACCAGTGGTTATCTCCAGATTAACTCATAATAAAAGAAAAAAAAAATCATTGGGTGTTTTTCCAATTATGTGTCAAAGGTATTGTTGAACCTTTGATTCATTGATTTATGTTTACTAAAACAAACATTTGGATCACAACTGATTTAGAGGTTTCTGACATAATTAGCAGACAATATATGCATGACTAAGACACATACAGATACACACAACATACTTACTTAAGAAGCTCATAGTTCTTTTCATTCAATCTCATAGCATTTTCTCGCCAGAAACGGTCAGATCTGTGCACAGGACTCCATTCAAGTCGGCCAGATTTTACTTCATTAGAATATTCATCAAATGAACTGAAAATATAAATATATAAAAGTAAATCAACAGGATGAATTTAATTAAAGTTGTTGTTGTTTAACACCGGGTCAGAATAAACTTAGCGCTTACATTCTTCCAGAAAGTCTATCTAAGAATGTATTATTCAATATTTTGCTTCAAGAATACTTGCGATGTCAGTTTCACTCAAAATTTGTAAATCTCAAATTACATATCTTTCTTTTCAGTTTCACAAACTTTATATATAGCCGAATGAAGCAAGTTAGAAGCATGTTATATTATCATCATCACCGTTTAATGTCTGATTATATATATGTATATATCAAGCAGGGAAAAGCAGACGTATGATGATGATATATTAATTCCATAATATACAAAATAAAGAAACAGGAGTTTATACCTCAAGTCTTGGACAGAAGCTAACAATTTCTCTTGCAAGTACTTCAAGTCATCTTCAAACTCTGGGTCTTCATTCTTGCGGGCCTCAATTAACTCCAACTGTTTCAGTACTTTACACTGCACCATAGCCAAAGCGTGTTCTTGAATGACATCGGTCTCACTAGTTTTCTCTAGAAGGTTCTGATAGCAAACAATCAAGAAAATTTAGTATGACATGATGAAAATCTAGGTCTAGTTGATTGAATTGATGTTAAAAATTGAGTGATACTTACTGGGGAAGAGTTTAAAACCAAAATATAAAGAGAACTTAACTAAATAACAAATGTGATAGTTACGCCATAACAAAATTTAATAAATTCAGCTACTCCTACTAGAATCATTTTGTGTGCAAAGATGCAACGTTTTTAGACTCAAAAGATGTGAAAATATATATTAAAAAGATGCTGTTGAATAATCAACAAACCTGTTTCTGGTAAAACCTACCATTTTTAGTAACATTAAAAAATATTTCAAAATTTATAAATAAAATAAAAAATGACTTTGCATAAAGTGCTCCTTTTACAAGTGGTCATGAAAAGGATGATAGTTTTTTACTATAAGCCTTCCTGAAGGTCTCACTAGCCTCATTAGTGCATTTCAATAATGAACTACTTCATTCTATTAAGAACTTTTTATTCTCTTCTTAGTAAATATTGTACCATACTTTTTTCTTTCATGCCTCTTTTTTATATTTCAACTTTAAACACGGCTAGTGAAATAAATGAAAAGAAAAAAATTTTTTTTATCAATCCTGGAAATATAAATGGCAAAGGTGATCTCAAAGGAGTATGAAATCCATAATGCAAAGGAATTCAAATAAAAACCACAATCTATTCAACAGTTAATGGTCATGTTGGTGTCATGACAAAAAGACTCAGTCCACACTGTAGAGTGGTCGTGTCACAACAAAAAGCACCTAGTACACACTGTAAATGTGGTTGGTGTTAGGAAGGGTATCCAGCTGTAAAAACCAAGCCAAAATCACTTCTGTATGAGCAGTTATCTTATCTGGCTTGTCTCAAAGGGACAACTTGTCAAACCCATGCTAGCATGGAAAAATGGATGTTAAATGGTGATGATGATGATGAGGATGATGATGTATTACTAATTCAGTAATCAGCCATCCTTTAAAATAACAACAGTAACTACTACTTACTCGGAAAGTTGATAAAATAATTCTGCTGACTTTCTCTTTAACTGATTCACTGAGAATATCAGACAAAATTTCAATGATATTATATCTGAAGAAGAAAAAGAAACATGGATTCATAAACATCATTGCTGGTCTTATAATAAAAAGTTCTCCATTATTTGAATGTAATTGCAGTACACTAGGGATAATCTGTGGAGTACAATTTTAATATACAATTTTATTTCAGATTTTGTTTTGTATTTTATAGACCAATCAGTGTGTGAAGTGCAATGCTGCATGGTAGTGAAACATGGGCTGTGACTGCCGAGGACATATGTAGACTGGAGAGAAATGAAGCAACCATGCTTCGTTAGATGTGCAATGTAAGTGTGAGAGAAAGGCAGAGCTTGGATGAGCTGAGGGAGAAGATGGGTTTAAAGGGAATCTGATGTGGTGTGCAGGAGAGAAAGCTGTGTTGATACGGGCATGTGAAGTGCATGGATGATGATCGCTGGGTAAAGAAGTGCCAGGAAATCCTAGTGGAAGGAAGCTACAGTAGAGGTAGATCAAGAAAGACCTGGGCAGAGGTGGTGAGAGCTGATCTCTGATCGCTGAGACTCACTCAGAGAGGAGATGATGAAGGAACGTGACAAATGGAGAGATGCAGTGTTGAAAAGGACCCACCTAACCCATGTGAGCATAGAAGAACTGACTAAAGGATGATGAGGACATCATCATCATCATCGTTTAACGTCCCTGTTCCACGCTTGCATGGGTTTGGACGGGGGTTTTCCCACATGAGGCAAGAGTGGTTGTCTTGCTCGCATAGGACTGTCTGGCGTGTTTTCTACAGCTGGATGCCCTTCCTAACACCAACCACATTTACAGTGGGGCTGGGATGTTTTTACCGTGTTGCCTACACGGCCACATTACAGCATGGACTGTCTGGCGTGTTTTCTACAGCTGGATGCCCTTCCTAACACCAACCACATTTACAGTGTGGGACTGGGAGGTTTTTACCGTGTTGCCTACATGGCCACATTACAGCGTGGACTGTGTGTTTTTTGTCGTGACACCTACACGACCTCGTTTGTTTCGGCCTGGATGTTGTGGCACCAACATAACTTTGCATTGAAGGGGGCGGTGTGGATGGGGTGGGACGGGGTGTATTTTGTTAGAGATGCCTACTGACTAGTAGGTTTTACTTTGTATTTAGGTAAGGCGGGTCTTCTCTGTTACTGAGTACCGCCAAAGGTCTCGGTCCAGTGACATTGTCTTGGAGAGGTGTAAGTGTGTGAGGTCGGAATTTATCAGCTCGTCCCAGGTTTTCCTGGGTCTGCCTACTCCGTGGCTACCATCTATCTTTATTGCCCTGCACTTTGTTATACAGCTGTCGTCTTTCATGCGCATCACGTGACCGTACCAACGTAGCCTTCTCTCGAGTAAACAACATCTGATCCTTCTTATTTCTAATTTTTTCCTTAGTTCGTTTATGCTTTGCCGTTAACGTATATTACTATTACACATCCAGCGGAGCATGCAAGCTTCGTTCCTCTCTAGTCTGCATATATCCTCTGCACACAATGCCCAGGTCTCACTGCCATGCAACATTGCTGTTCGTATGCAGGCATCATACAACCTGCCTTTCATTTTTAGGGAGAACCCTTTAGCGGCTAATAGTGGTATAAGCTCTCTGAACTTTTTCCATCCAGTTCTGACTCTAGCTACTGTACTTTCAGAGCACCCTGCCCCACTGCTGATTTTGTCACCCAGGTAACGGAAGCTGTCCACTATTTCTATAGAACCCTCTGCGCAATTGAAAGAGTATTTTGTGGGCACTTGCTGCTACTTATTGCACCAGAGCACCGGCCACATGTAAAATCTGTGTTCTTAGTTAGCTTACCTGTGATCCCACTACATCTTTTATGCACCCATACTTTGCATTTGGGACATAAAATGGAGTTTCTACCTACGCCTTTCCTACACACTGAGCATGGCCATTTCCCGGAGGAGACCGGCGCCTTATTTTCTTTCCTACAAACTAGAACTTTAGTCTTAGCCAGGTTAATTTTAAGGCCTTTTGATTCTAGGCCGTGCTTCCATGTTTGGAATTTCTTCTCTAGCACGGCCATTGATTCAGCTATGAGCGTTAGATCATCTGCGTATAGGAGTTCCCATGGGCAGCCGGTCTTGAACTCCTCTGTTATAGCCTGAAGGGCAATAATAAATAGTAGGGGGCTAAGAACAGAGCCCTGATGGACACCAACTTTTACGCTAAACTCTTCACTATATTCGTTGTTAATTCTAACCTTGCTGACTGTTTCTTTATACATGGCTTGTATGGCTCTCACAAGCCATTCGTCAACACCTAGTTTTCTAAGAGCCCACCAGATAATGGAACGGGGGACTCTGTCGAAGGCTTTCTCCAAGTCGACAAAAGCTAAGTATAGGGGTTTACTTTTAGCTAGGTACTTCTGTAGTTGTCGTACAATGAAAAGAGCGTCTGTGGTACTTTTGCCTGACACAAACCCGAACTGCATTTCATCTAGATCAATTCTCTCTCTGATTAGTTGCGCTATTACTTTTTCCGTGACCTTCATGACCTGGTCGATTAATTTAATGCCTCTATAGTTACTCCTATCTAGGGCGTCTCCTTTACCCTTGTAACAGTTAACGATGATGCTGCTACGCCAGTCCTTCGGAACAACCCAATTCTGTATGACTTGGTTTACTATCCGGGTGACCATGGTGTGTCCCACCGTACCGGAGGCTTTCAGCATCTCAGCAACTATTTCTGAAGGCCCAGCCGCCTTACCCGTCTTCATATCTTTGATTGCCTTACTTATTATACTACCTTCGACTAACACTGCTGGTCCCTCTATTGGGTCGATGTGGGGGAGACTGTCTTTCTCCCATTTATTCTCCTCATTTAGTAGCCTTTCGTAGTGACACTTCCAAGCTACCTTCTTATTAGCGTCAGTGATGGCAAGTACACCATCATCGTTAAGTACACACTTCTCCCCGACAATATCACGGTTTTCCTTGACACATTGCCTAGCAATCCTGAACACCTCACGTTTTTGGTCCTCGCATTATAGAAAATGCTTGAACTTTCTTTCCTCTGCTTCCCTTCTTGCAAAGTACACTTGTCTCCTAGCTTCCCTCCTGGCCACTTGATAGTCTTCTCTACTTCCCCCATCCCGCCATGCTTTCCAAGCCTGCTTTTTGGCCTTGATTGACCCCTCCACCTTACTGTTCCACCACCATGTTACTCTCCTCCTGCCTACAGGCCTGCTCCAGCCACAGACTTCGTCTGCCGCCATCAGCAGGTTTGCTTTCAGGAATTCCCACTGTTCCTCTACCTTGTACGACTCTAATTGCTCTTCCTTACTGTCGAAATCATCAAGTAATATGCTTTGAAATTTATTTCTGGCTGTGGGATACTTTAGCTTCCATATTTTTCTCCTGAGGATAGTCCTCTTCTGCTGTCTAGTACGTCTCGTCCTGACTATGAGGTCGCTAATTATCAGTCTATGTTGGGAGGTGCATTCTTCATGGGGGAGGGATTTAGTGTTTACAACAGACACTCTGTCACGTCTTCTGGTAAGGATATGTAGTAAGACGCCTCACGCTCCTTGATAGAACAACGCCGGTTAGGAACGCCAGAAAGAAAAGACAGACAGCCACTGAAAAGCCGACTGATCACACGCAAGAAACCAGCCTCTGTACAACAACATTGTTGGTGCTACATCAAAAAATAAACGTATATTTCATCTCTAATTTCTGCTGTTGAAATAATTATTATGTCACTCGTATCTCGATAACATCTATAACTAATACTGCTAAAGTGGTGACCGACGTAAGAATTTAACGCAACCCTTCTTTTTCACGTTGCCGGCCTTTTTTCGCAACTTGTGAAAATAAAAAATATTCCTTTTAAAATTATCGAAAAATTAGTAGTATTTCAAAAAACTTTTTGCTACACTCGACAACAACAACGACAGCAGCAGCAGCGACAACATTGTTTAACCACTGACCAAAACAGGGAATAGTGAGTGGCAGCTTCATAGCCTTACCGACGCAAACCACCACACATCGGAAATATCAAAACGATTCATTTGTGTCGATAATTTAGAGCAACTTTTTTTTTATTCACTTGAATATTCCATTTCCGTTGCCAACTTTTTCGCAACTTACAGAAGAAAAAAGAAAAAAGTGTATTTTTCCAAGGTGGCGTTGCGTTCCTTCCCAGTTTTGAAACGGACACATTTTTTGAATTGCGTGTGTGTTCCATGACTGATCAAGAGAGAAGAGACTAAACTTTTTTTGTGAACATAACTGCCCCGCATGGGGATATACATGCCTTACTTTTTTCTAAGGGATTTTTAGCCACTGGCTACCTTTGTTGATATCCAACGCGGATATATTTAAAAAAAAAAAAAAAAAAAAAAAAAAACAAACATTTTTTTTTCTTCCTCTTTTTTACCTTATTTGATTTGGCTGGTTCGTTGAAGCAACGCGAGGGGACAGACGTTGAAGGAAAATTTTTTTTTTAAAAGATATATATCTGTATTTTATGTATTTTGCATATTTCCTTATGTTTTGAATGTTTCTTTTTGCCATTTAACTTTTTCTCAATATTGGCTGTTCTCTTTTTACTGTACAAGGGTACATTAATTGCTCTTTAGATATATAGGTATATATATTTGTTTTAATTTTAAAAGTTGACATGAATGTACCACATTTGCCCGCCTTTACTGGAAAACCTAAGATGTGGTTTGCCCAGTTACAGGCGTATTTTACGGTCTGTAAGACCGAATCTGACCAGCGCCTCGCTGTACTGATTAGCGGCCTTCCCCCTAATCTAGCAGATTCGGTCCAAGACCTAATTACAGACCCCCCCCCCTCTGACTTGACGTATGAGTTTTTGAAGGGCGAGATTTTGAGGAGGAATTGTAAGTCGGTAGAGAGTCGTTTTCGGTCACTGATCGAGGACGAACGATTAGGTGACAGGACCCCTACCGCTTTGCTCCGGCATTTGCGGGATTTGAGCGATTCCCAAGATCAGGATAGCCCTTTCCTGAAGCAATTGTTCTTCTCTCGCCTACCTCAAGAGGTACAGGCGATCCTAGCCCATATGCTAGAGGTGAATACCCTGGATCACATTGCTGTCTCTGCTGACAAAATTGTAGAGGTGACGAAGAGAGACACTTCGAAGCCAAAGTACGTTGCTTCCTCTTCTCTTCCTCAATCACGCTCATCAGCGTCTGATGACAAATTAATCACCACTATGGAAGCCATGACTCGTCAAATGGCGGAGTTGTGCACGGAATTCAGGTCCTTTGGACGGCAGAGGAGCCGCTCACGACGTTATTCAACTTCTCGCCACCGTAGCCCTTCCAACACACCAGGAACACCATATTGTTATTACCATGAAAGATATGGTAAAAAAGCCGCCCGTTGTAGGCCTCCTTGTGCTTACGAGGGAAAAGACGACCAGAGTCACTAACGGTGGATAGTGCGCTCTGCGAAACAACATCTAACCGCCACTTTTTCATTGAGGACCTGCTGTCCGGTAGAGCTTTTCTGGTTGACACAGGTGCAGCTTGTTCTGTATGGCCTGTGTGTTGTATGAAGGAGACTCCCCCTGAGACGCCTATTGAGTTGCAGGCAGTAAATTGTTCGCCGATTCGAACTTTCGGACAAATCTCGTTACCTTTGCAGTTTCGTAATCTGCAGCGTGAGTTTAAATGGATATTTACTGTCGCTGCCTTGCCGTATCCGATTCTAGGCGCGGATTTTCTCCACCATTTTTCATTGACGGTGGACCTTCGTGGTAAACGCCTTATTGATGGCATCACGGGATTAACTGTTGTTGGCAAGGCAGCAGGAGTTCCAACGGTTAGCCCGACATTTTTTCTTGCTAACACCGGTGATCCTTTCCATGCGTTGTTGAACTCGTTCCCGCAACTGACACAGGGGAATTTTCGATTTGATGAACCTACTCATACCACGGAGCACTTCATATCTACAACTGGTGCTCCCGTTTCCTTTCGTCCTCGTCGCTTGCCTCCGGACAAACTCAAAGCAGCACGATCAGAATTTGATCATATGCTGCAAATGGGGATTATTCGTCCGTCCACGAGCCCGTGGGCATCCCCATTACACATGGTACCGAAAGCGAATGGCGATTGGAGACCTACTGGAGATTATCGACGCCTGAATTCGATAACGGTACCGGACCGTTATCCTATCCCTCATCTGCAAGACTTTGCGTCTTCGTTGCAGGGATGCAAGATATTCTCCAAACTGGATTTAATTCGTGCGTACCATCAAATTCCTGTCCATAAAAATGACATTCCAAAAACGGCTATAGTTACGCCATTTGGGTCTTTCGAGTTTTTGACTATGCCGTTCGGATTAAGGAATGCCGCTAGTACTTTTCAGCGGTTTATGGATGAGGTTACTCGCGGCCTCGATTTCGTCTATACCTATATTGACGATCTGCTCATTGCTAGTTCTTCTCCAGAGCAGCATACGCACCATTTGAATCTTCTTTTCCGCCGATTGAAGGCGTATAACGTGCAGCTTAATGCACCCAAATGTGTTTTTGGTGCTGAGTCACTGACTTTCTTGGGTCACATCATCGATGCTGACGGTATTCGACCCCGGCCTGAGCGAGTTAAGGTTATAGAGGATTTGCCTCCACCGACCTCACTACGTCAGTTACGCCAGTTCTTAGGTCTGGTTAACTTTTATAGGCGTTTCGTGCCAAATTGTGCAAAATTGCTTTTCTCCCTGACAGAAATTTTGAAAAATTGTCGGAGGAAGAACAAAGATATTTCTTTGACAGACACTCAACTTGCTGATTTTCAGCACGCCAAAACCGTTTTGGCTAATGCTTCGTTACTGACTCACCCGGTACCCGGTGCAAAGCTAACGCCTTGTGTTGATGCATCGGATATCGCTGTGGGCGCAGTACTACAGCAAAACATCAATGGTTACCAGCAACCGCTGGAGTTTTTTTCCAAAAAGCTAAATCCTGTTGAGACGCACTACAGCACCTTTGGAAGAGAGCTTTTAGCCATCTATTTGGCCGTGAAACATTTTTCACATGTGCTAGAGGGTAGGCAATTTACTATCCTCACTGACCATAAACCATTGACTTTTGCTTTGAGAGCGAAGGCTGATAAATACTCGCCCAGAGAGACGAGACACCTTGATTTCATCTCGCAATATACGAGTGATATCCAGCACATTCCGGGTTCACTAAATACAGCGGCCGATGCTTTGTCCTGCTTACCCGTGACAGCGATCTCGTCATCCTCTGACATAGATCTGACTCGTTTGGCTGCGGATCAGCCTCCCCTTGAGTCATTGGATGTCACATCGCCCGAGTTTGCGAATTGCGAGATGAAATACTTGCCTCTGTCGACTGCAGTTGGCCAAATTCTCTGCGACGTCTCCTTGGACGTGCCTAGGCCCTTCGTTCCAGAGAATCATCGTCGGACCGTGTTTCTGGGATTACATTGTATCTCGCATCCAGGATCTTCTGCCACAGCAAAGCTCATAACAGCTAGATTTTTCTGGCCAAATATGAGGCGTGAAATTGCTGCCTGGTGCCGTTCCTGCGTCGCTTGCCAGAGATCAAAGGTCCATCGACACGTCAAGGCTCCCCTGGGTACCTTTGCTAACCCAGATGCGCGTTTTTCACATATTCATATTGACATAGTGGGACCTTGGCCTGTCAGCGATGGTTTTTCTTATCTACTTACCGTCATTGACTGTTTTTCGAGATGGCCTGAGGCCATCCCCTTGAAAAACATCACCACGGAGACAACAGCACGTGCTCTTGTGTCTGGATGGATCTCTCGTTATGGAGTTCCATCCACAATAACTACCGACCGTGGACGACAGTTCGAGTCGAGCCTTTTCCTTGAGCTGTCAAAATTAATTGGTGCTAAACGCATTAGAACTACGGCATACCATCCCGCTTCGAATGGTATGGTGGAGCGCTTTCACCGCCAACTGAAGGCCTCCTTAATGGCCTCAATGGACTCGGCGCATTGGAGCGAGTACCTCCCTATTGTGCTACTAGGGATTTGGTCAACAGTGAAGGTTGACTCTGGATTTTCACCGGCCGAAGTACTGTACGGTGCCCCTCTGACGTTGCCCGGGCAAATACTTGCCCCTATCGATCTTGATGCCCAAGATCACGCTTCCTACGTGTCCCGTTTGCGCTCCTATTTCCAGGATTTGCCGCCAATGGACACTAGGAAACAAACTGTCAAGACTGCTGTCCCGAGGGATATTGCCTCGTGGACGCATGTCTTTGTAAGGAATGATACGGTGAAGCCCCCGCTCACACAGCCTTACACTGGACCTTACCGTGTCTTAGCGCGCTCGGCTAAGCATTTCACGTTAGATATTAAGGGGTCCAGGGAGACAGTTACAATAGACAGGCTTGAGCAGGCTCACCTTGACACGGACGCTGTGGTTCCTGATCCACGAACCCCTTCGTATTTGCCTGTTGAGCGAACGCCTGTTCCTGAACCACCATCATCGCCTGTCCCTACACCACCACCATCGCCACGTTACAAGACCACGACCCTTTCAGGTCGTAGGGTCCACTGGCCCAAAAAATTTTGCAGCACCGTTTATATTTAGACTATGTTAGCTGCACCTTTTTTTTGCCTCTGTGTTTCTGCTTTTTCTTTGCCTTGTTTTTTTTATGCATGCATGTCGGTTTTTTTTTTTTTTTTTTTTTTTTTTTAACATTTTTCAAATCCTTAATCTGGATTCAATTTTTGCTAGAGCGGATAGCTCCCCCTTGTTGCATTGTTCACCATCTTACTCCACATGTGAGTAATGACATCGATTTTCGATAATTTGAAAATCTGGCTCGAGGTACTGTAGTAAGACGCCTCACGCTCCTTGATAGAACAACGCCGGTTAGGAACGCCAGAAATAAAAGACAGACAGCCACTGAAAAGCCGACTGATCACACGCAAGAAACCAGCCTCTGTACAACAACATTGTTGGTGCTACATCAAAAAATAAACGTATATTTCATCTCTAATTTCTGCTGTTGAAATAATTATTATGTCACTCGTATCTCGATAACATCTATAACTAATACTGCTGTCTAGTACGTCTCGTCCTGACTATGAGGTCGCTAATTATCAGTCTATGTTGGGAGGTGCATTCTTCATGGGGGAGGGATTTAGTGTTTACGACAGACACTCTGTCACGTCTTCTGGTAAGGATATAATCTACCTGGCTGGTATGTTCTCCTGATCTGTAGGTGATCAAGTGATTGTCTCGTTTTTTGAAGATAGTTAGGTTGTTTGCATCACAGAATTCCAGGATTCTGGAGCCTTCCTCGTTTCTAGTACCAAACCCATAGCCTCCGTGGATTCCGTCATAGCCGTCACAATGTTGTCCAACGTGACCATTTAGGTCGCCAGCAATAATTATATAGTCACTGTCGGTTATTTGGGAGGTAGTGAGCATCAGTGTTTCATAGAATCTGTCTTTTATAGCGCCAGGCAGTCCGGATTGGGGCGCGTATGCAGATATTACTGTCACAGTAGTTCTGTTTAGAACAAGTCTTATTTTAATTATTCTGTCATTCACTATTTACATCTATTATCTTATCCACCCATTTTTCTGCTAACATGATTCCTACCCCACCTATCCCATTGTCATTCCCCACCCAGAAAAGCTTATAGCAACGTTTTTTACCCACAATGAATCTAGCAGACCTGCCCCTCCACCTGGTCTCTTGGATACAGCAAACATCAACCTCCTTACGTTCAAGCAATTCTACAACCTCGTTAGAGCGGCCTTTTAAGGTGCCTACGTTCATGGTACCAACTCTGAAGTTTTGGATTGTGTTTGGAGGATGGGGCGCAGGGAGGGGTGAGGGGAATGAGTTTGGGGTTATGTTGGCCATCCGTGACCGAAACAAAGAGGGGGGGGGGGCCTTGCCCCTTCGTCAATGAAGCAATATCTTGTTCTACCAAACAATCACTAAGATGGTGGCTAGCGCATGGCAAATTTGCAAAAATGGTTCAAAGTGTAACTTTGATTCAAACTTCAACTACTTTGCTACACTGTTACTCCTTATCCCTGCCATATTTGATCATAATTAGGCCATTTGGAGAGATATTGGTTAAAATGTCCATGAAAGACTAAATGGATGTTACATGGGAAAAAATAATTCTAGAGATATCCTAATTAAACATTAAAAGTTCGCACATGTCCATACTACAATCACATTACATTTAATATGATTATACTTTAAAAATCATCATGATTATTATCTCTCATATTTAAATTAATTGTTTCTACTTTAGGCACAAGGCCAGCAATTACCCAGTGCATTACTGGTACTTTATTTTATCGACCCCGTAAGGATGAAAGGCAAAGTCAACCTCGGCGGGATTTGAACTCAGATCGTAAATTAATGATGTCTTTTATGACATTAGAGAGAGTTCTTGATGTCGTTGGTTATAGAATAAGAAACTGTGTAGAGATAATTGTAGGTAATAAAGAATTTAACATTGGGAGGGAGAGAGAAACTAGAATTGACTGGGGTGAGAATGATAATAATCCACCTACTTGTTCATTTTCTCCACAAGTTTTGGGCTGAATGACAAAGACCAGAGACAGAAAATTAGTTGGTACTGGATTTGGAACCCAACTTTGCTTCCAGCCAGAACAGTGACAATACTGGAAATAAAGTGAATGGTAACAGCATCATTATGACAGTAAGATTGTAAGAGCATCCAAACCTACGAAGGAGGATACTCACTTGAAATGGAACACATTCAGAAGGAGGCTCCCCCTCCTACCCATAATTTCAAAACTACTTACGTTGAAATGCCATCAACATCAACAAAAGCTTTTCTGTATATTTCAATTCTGAGCATCATTTGAAGACAACGAGCTGCAGTCTGTAGATATTCATTGTTCTGAATGTACAAAATAAAAAAAAATTTATAAAACAAAAGCCACAAGTCAATAGAAACAAACATATTAAAATCATCATCATCACCGTTTTATGTCAATTTTTCCATGCTAGCATGGTTTAGACAAGATGTCCTGTTGTGGGCAATGCCAGGTCAGGTAACGATGTCTTGCTCATACAGAACTGAGCAATACATGGTCACCTGAGCTGGCATTGCTCACAACAGAACAACTCATCTAACCCATGCTAGCGTGGAAAAATGGATGTATATACATCATCATTTTAATGGAGCATGCTTGTGAACTAACTTTATATTAATGGGATGAGTGGCCTTTCTCTGGATGTGGTTGAGGATGTTTGTGTGTGTGTAGTAGTAATACCATCCCAGATATGGGAGTAGTACTCCATTGTGGGTATCACCTGAGTTTTGGAGTTGTTGGGTGCTGAAGTATTTCATGGCTCTGAAAAGAAGGGGCAGTCTTTACTATGTTAACAATGTGAGATGAGAGATTCTCGGTGATAGTGGCGTAAAGCATTTGGAGAGATTGCAAGGGCCTTAGTCATGTGGTGATATGTAATTATGTTTTGATATGAGCAGTGTATGTGTCTTTTCTGCTGTTGGAGAAAACAAGATTAGCATGATCCCATTGAAGAATGCTTTTGAAGGTTCTGTTATTGGCGTCAGTTCAATATTTAGTGTGAATTTACATATGGATGATGCTTGGCTGTGGAAGGCTAGAGGAATGAAGTAGATGTCATCTGTGTAAGAATGAGAATTGTTGGAGGTGATGGTAAGTAGATCATTGATGTATATGTGTAAGAGTGTGACAGATATAACTGACCTCTTCTTGATGGTGCAATTTGACAGGAAATTATTGACCTCAAAGATGAGGGAGGGATGGAGTCCATGGGATGGTGATAAATAAGACAAGTACAAAAGATTTTTTTAAAAAATGTACAAAATAAATCTTTTCCAAAAAAGGTAACAGGCTTTACAAGTGAGAATCTGTAAATTAAACTGCAATAACCAACAGATGTTCCAAATAGATTACCATCTACTTACAGGGAGTTTAAGTTGATCCTTTAACCAATTGAGATAAAATTCTAAGTCACTTTTATCCATTGGTTCTTTACCCCAACAAGCAATTTTGGCAATAATTCTGCTGGTCTACAAAAAATATAAATAGATGTACATCAATTAGGCTCCTTTTCATAGCAAAAAAACAGGTATATATTATGTAGAAAATTCTATCCATAAATAAGTAAAATCCTTTAATTATGCCATAATGATGCTCATGGAATTTATATGGAATTTACCAAATTTGATAACAATTTCAACATTTTTAGCCATTGTCTGCAGGAATGCTTTTGCAGTCTTGTCTGCAGGGCTCAGCTCCTCTACTGCCACACCCTAGGCCCAGACCTCAATCATCCTCCCCCCCCCCCCTCCCCATTCTTCTGTGACACTAGAGTCCTTGCGATTTCCTTCCCTTCCCGTTTTTTCTTTCTTATTCTCTTTTTTCTCTATATTTTCCTATTTTACATTCCATTCTTCCCAATCTAAATTAAAAAAAAAAATTTTTTTCTATTAAACTGTATTACCATGATATATTCCAAAATTAAGACACGATATTTCAGAAGAAAAATGAGACTTGTGTTCTATTGTGAAACATTAATGAACTGAAGTAACTAAGGAGTAGAATTTTTGTTGTAATAGCAATGACTTTTGTTGAGGCAGCTGACTCATCTCATTTCGAATGTTTTCTAATTCTCCACCAAACCACAATTAACAGGTGATGTAGCTTATTGTGACAACTAACAGAGACTGTCCATTTCTTAACAGACTTTACTGTCAAATGGCTCAATCTGTCTAGCTTTAAATAGCCAGTCAGGTAGGAACAACACAGTTATACCTAGTGGTAGTAGTGTTAAAATTAATGAGTATTTTGTTCAGTTGTAGAATCAGTCAAGATTCATAGTTTAGAACGTATACACACAGCAAGAGGCACAGCTCAGTTGCTGCTGTGCCATCATGCTGTATTTCAATGGCCAAATAACCTAATGGTGCCTATCTCCTCTAAATGTATGGCTGGTTATTGACTTCTCTGTTAGAGACTCTTCCACCTTTTGACAGGTTTTATTTTTAATCCTGATGGGTCTCACATATACTTCTTACCTGGGTGGGGTTGATAGTTCAATCACTGACCACTTGACCATGAGGCAAATTGCACTGGGTTATGCAGTCCAAGTAACATGTAGAATTGTGTTTAAAATCTCCTAAGTTTATAACAAGGAAAGATAGCTCCAATAAGACAAAGCTTTATAGCAGTACATCACCACTGAAAGCCTGAAAGTAATACTTTAATGTGGTTGTTATTAACTGTTTTGGAGATTAAGAGTACAAGTATAAATGCCTCAAACATTTCTGATGACCCTTATGGTGTGTAACCAATTGACGCATTTGGTATTGAATTGATGGGTTTTTTTCTCTCTCGCTTTGATTATATATTTTTGTTTATTATATTTATAAGGTTCCTAGCAATTAATTGTATATATTATGTGTTTATATTTTCATTCTGTAAGAATTATAAACAATTTGTATCGTTATCTATACAACAGTGAAAGAAATGTTTAAAGTATAAAATAATTATGAAAAATCAGATGAAAAACTGCTCACCTGGTTAACTATGAATCGATCACTCCTATTCAGAAGGTGTAGGAAAGGGGTCCAAACCGATTCCCTGTTTTTGCGAGCATAATCTCTGAAGATCTCAACATAGGATTTATCCTCCTGGAATGCAGAGCATTACAATTTATTCATTGTCATATTAACAACAAAACAACAATTTATTACATTGGCAAATCAAATAGGTTTAATTTACAAAAGAAGTACTTGACACAAATTACACTATTTCAGAACTAAGTCATATATGAATGACTGGTATCACATCAAGGAAGGAGATTTCTTTCCTTTGTTTAATACATTTTCTCCATAAAAGAGGAATATGAGCCCCCTCTCCCCCAACAAAAAAATTCAATGGTGGAAGGTGGGTCGACATATTTAGGGTCAATATTTTGATGATTTTCACCAACTTCAAATTCTATGTAAATAAGGTTTGGATTTTTGCCCATTTCTCAGACATAAAATAATTGTTTCTACTTTAGGCACAAGGCCAGCAATTATCCAGTGCATTACTGGTACTTTATTTTATCTACCCCGTAAGGATGAAAGGCAAAGTCAACCTCGGCGGGATTTGAACTCAGATCGTAAAGGGACGTAACTATGCTGGAAAGCATGGCGTCCGACCCTCTAAAATAATGGAGTTGACTTGTATTCATATTGTTTCCATTGGTCTTTCCATTTCTAATACTATCTACCAGTCGCAACTCCTGGCAGAAAGAACAACATAAAATAAAGTGTCTTGCTCAAGAACATAATGCATTGTCAGGTTCGGGAATTGAACTCGCAACATTACAATTGCGAATCCAATTCTGTGACCACTAAACCACACATTATATGTTATATAAATTATATATATAACTTTTAATTATAATAAAAAAAAAAAAAAAAGAGAAATTATAATAAAAATAGGATTACCTTCAGAATGTCATCAGCAACAGTGAGAATATATTGTAAGGTTTGATCTCTGGCAATGTGATTCATTAAATTTATAAAGGTTTCAGCAAACTGTAAATATAAAACAGAGATAATAGGGAGTTTTTTTAATAGATAATTTTCACTAATTAAATTTCCTTTAGTTCTTGTCAAAGCAGACCGATGAACAATGGGATTCCAGTTGTGACTGTGTTTTATTTTTTTTATACCAGACTATATTTTTCAATGTGCCTTGCCTTTTTTTAAGACATAGAAAGCAATTTGAGGGACCATGTCATTGTCCTGTAACACAAGAGTTATTTTCACCTCTTGACACATCCATCACAAAAGCCCTGTAAAAGTTATAGTTGCTGCCCTTCCTCATCTTACTAAGCTATAAAAATCTAAAGCATGCTCATATTTATTGTTTTATGTTTATCTCTCCATGATGGTATGAGTTGGATGGGTCTTTCAGTTCTTTCTTATCTAACATACAATAAAGAGAGAACCACCAATCTTTGTGGTTTTCATTTGATTAAGCCTTTCATTCCCATATTTTTTATGAAAGACACTTCCTTTGATTTTCAATTAACCACAAATTTTGAAGCATTTGAAGTATAACTAACTAGCTGGTGATAGAAACATAACTTAACAAATATTCTTACATAAAATTACAATGCTAAGTTTTTAGACAAATATAATCACTTTAAAACAAGCTTTATATGAAATTCTCTTTATTATAGTAATTTAGATACATAGATAGATTTAGAATGTTTAGTGAAACATACAGAAAAAGAGATCCGCATTGGAAAGGACTATACATGCCATAAATAAGAGGAAAAGGAGGGAACGAGCAAGGACTATTAGGCAATGGAAGAAAGAAAGGGGAGAAGGGGAACACCAGAAGTGGTTTCAGGTGGTTTGGTATTAAAAGGGTTAAAAATATAAATAAAATGTATGTAAAATGGAAACAAAGTTGTATACCTGCATAGGTGTTTCAGCTAACATCCGTTTCTTGACCTCAATGTTATTTTGGTCAAATTTTGAGACAAACATGTAATCTTCTTGAGAGATCATCTGGCCCCTAAATTCAGAGAAAAAATTAAATTATAAATGACTATAACTATGAGAGTGGAGGTGCATAGCCAGTCCTGCTTATTTGTCCTATATTTCATTCACACATAATTTTGAGTTGCAGAAATGTTAACTATAATAAAGAAAGGAGTGCGGGACTGCATCCAGAATATATTTTTTTACCCCGTTTGTAAAATAAGTTGGATTACTTTGAATAAATAATGAATGAATATTACATAATTTATGTGCTAAATTTCGTGGTTGTTGATTAAATATATTAATTTTCTCCTAATGGAGTTTATATATAATATCGTCTTTTTTTAATGTATCATGGATTACATTACTGATTACATAAGACAGTGTAACACAGTCTTCGTTCAATTTCTGTGTATATTGTCAATTACGATTTTATTTGATGTATCATATCAACATATATATATATATATTTGTGTATAATATCAATATCCAGACTACACATGCTAGCTGAAAACCACCCGAAGGGTGGTTTTTCTGCTAGTCAACTGAAATAACTGTTTCAAATTTTTCAGTGGGAACAGTATCCAGGTAAAAGAGTGTGTGCGTGTATTTTCAATAAAAATGACTGACTTATTTGAAATATAAGTATAGAAGCTAAAGAGAGAAAAAAGAGGTACTTACTGAAGGTAACATTGCCAGTTAATACGATTAGCTCTGATATCATTAGCATGTCTCTGTAGAGTACTAGTGGCAGTTTGAGCACCTAAAAGAAAAAAAAAAAACAATCATCATGATAATCAATTGTTGAAATTTACAATCAACATCATTTCTTGCTGCTCTCATGGACTGTGAGAAGATTGGTTCATATATCCCTGTACACTGCTATCAAAGTGGAAATGCTGCTTGCAGGTGCGAGCCCCTGTGATGTGGAGTGGCTGTTCCAGCATGTCTCCCTCACTGTCCTTCTAGGCAATGTTTTCTCCATCTTGTCAGCCGGGACCACAAGGTAGACAACATATTAAGGTAGGAGTAGGGTGGCAGTCTTCAGATTAAAGGGTTAATAATTGTTTCTACTTTTGGCACAAGGCCAGCAATTACCCCAGTGCATTATTTTATCGACCCCGTAAGGGTGAAAGGCAAAGCTAACCTCAGCAGGATTTGAACTCGGAACATAAAGGGCCACCACTATGTATCTCCATAAACCATGTTTTATTAGAATCCCAAAATATCCAACAAGGGAACCTCTATATGGCCACTCAACCTGCTACACATAGCCAAATCTCTTGTATTGTTTTGAAAAAGGAAGGACACATTGAATGTGGTTCTGGATACAGTAACCTTGACTTCAAAATAAACAGCAACATTAACAAAAAAGAAAAAGCCAAGAAAAACATGAGTCTAAGGAAACCAAATATTAGTTTGATGAATGTTAGGATTTTTGAACCAGCACAAACATTCGAACATTACATATACAACAGTCTGTTAGGGCTAGGAAGTTTGACAGCTGACATCTATAATGTCTTCATATTTTGGCCTACTCCACCAGTCTTTCTAAAGCCTGTCTCAAACTCAGACTCCTCAGTCCAGTGCTTATCCTGGTTTCTGTGGCATTAAGTGACGGAGAGTATAAGATTCTCCCTGGACAGGACGCCAGTCCATTGCTGTGTTAAACCCCCAGCTACTGTTGCTGGTACTCATTTTCAGCTGAATATACTGGAGCAATGTGAAATAAAGCATTTTACTTTTACTCAAGAACACAACACACAAATCCAGGAATTGAACCTATGATATTATCATCATATGTCCAACACACTTACCATTAGGGAATGTACCTCCATGCACCAGTCTTTAACTACAATTAAATGCAAATAATACTGAAAGGGCAACACACATTGCTAGGAATATTTGTTTTACAAGTTAGAAAGATTATCTTTCACAGGCCTCCCAAGACTGAGATTGAGCAAATTGTTCAGCCTAAACCTCCCTAGGTCAATGTTTGTCGGAAAAATATTCTCTGTCTATAGTTGAATGTCATTCCTAATGACATGTCATCATCATCATCATCGTTTAACGTCCATGTTCCATGCTTGCATGGGTTTGGACGGGAGTTTTCCCACTTGAGGCAAGAGTGGTTGTCTTGCTCGCATAGGACTGTCTGGCGGGTTTTCTACAGCTGGATACCCTTCCTAACACCAACCACATTTACAGTGTATATTTATTTATTTATGCAGTATTGTAATTTTATTGTCATGTGTAATTATGCTAGTGGTGACAAATATATAAACAAATAAATAACAGTTGTCATCATCATCATAAACAGTTCTATATGAACGAGGAAGAAACTCAAGGGAGATAATAACATATGTGGCATTTTAATCACTTTAGTGTAGGTCAGAGTGAAACCATCACACGAGAACATTTTAATTATATTAGTCATACTATGCAGTAGTGTGTGTGTGTATATATCATGATCACTGTTTAATGTCTATTTTCCATACTTGCATGGGTTAAACAGGTTATTACGTTTTAAGGCCTGATCAGTCAGATGACTGCGTCATATTTGTATGGACTGTTTTGACTTGGTTTCTATAGATGGATGCCTTTCCAAATGCTTTACAGTGTGTACTGGGAGTATCTTATGAGACCGGCACTACCATTTTACAGGGTGGACTGGGTGTTTTCTGTCATGGCACCAGTACTACCACTTTACAATGCTAGGATGCTCAGTATCCTTGGTGTGGTTGGAGACATTGATGGGGGCTGGGGTGTATAAAGGATGCTTCATTGAACATGTATATCACAATTACACATCCATTGGAGTATGCGTGCCGCATTTCTTTCCAATCTTTGTTAATCCTCCATATGAAAATCCCAAGTCTCACTTCCATGCAACATTGCACATACAATTTGCCTTTCACTCTGAATGAAAGATCCCTTATATCCAGCAGTGGTAGTAGCACCTTCAACATTTTTCAACTGGACCTCACTCTGGCAACTATACTTTCAGAACACCCACTGCTAACTTTATTCTCCAGGTAGCAGAAGCTGTCAACTACCTCTAATGAACCATCTGAGCATTTGATAGGGCTCGTTTCCTGTGAGTTCTTGTTCCTTACTGTTCCTGTGGATTGGGCACATTCAAAGCCTACATCTTTTGCTAGCCTTTTGGATACATTTCTTCTCAACATCATCTTGATTTTTCCTCATACACAGCCTTGCAATCTTGAACATCTCATACCTTTGGTACTCATGACATAGAACATGCAGAAATTTCTTTTCTGCTTCTCTCCTTGCTAAGTGTACCTAGTTTCTCTTCTAGCTTTTTGATACCCTATTTTGCCAGTCTTTCCATACCTGTTTCTTTATTTTAATTGTCTCACCAACCCTGTTATTCCACCACCATATCACCCTGTGTTGCCCTGGGGCCTTGCACCAGCCACATATCTTGTCTGCAGTCATCAGGTTATCCAACAGGAACTTCCATTGCTTTTCTTTGCTGCCGGCTTCTAACTTATCTTCCTTATGGTCATAAGCGTCAAGCAGGACATCTCTGAATTTATCACCAGCTGAAGGCTCCTTCATCTTCCATGCCCTTCTCTTCCAATTTCCGTGTTCCCCTAGCCCTGATTTTAAAGTTAATACCATATGTTATGTTGGATTGTACCTTCCTTACCAGGAAGAAACTTTGTGTTTGCAACCATCAGCTTGTCCCAGCTTCTGGTGAGGAATTTATATCTAAAAGTAAAATAAAAATAATTTATATAACCAAAACAATATTGTGTGTGTTTGACCTAGGAAAAAAATTAAAAGTTCTAATCACACTTAAGTGTTCCCCATGGTTGGATGAATTGTCACGGTTCAAGACAAAATGGATTAGCTAAGTGTACCTTGCTCAAGACTAATTTCTTTTCTTCAGATTACATTCTTATATAAAGGATCCAGTAAGCCATGAAAATATTCAGCCCTCTGGGTCTCAAAAGAGAAAAGTTTCCAAAGAAATGATTAAAAAAACAAAACAATGCTGATGCATTAGAAAAAATTCAGCATTTTACAGAACATAGGAAACAGTGACACTCCTAAATACATCTGCAGAAAATGGGTGTGACAGATCAAATGAAAATATTGAAAGTGATGCATTATCACATGCTGTATATACTTCAGATAAGGACAGTGAAGTGCCATCATGTGATTGAGATCCAACTTCTGGTTTCCTGTCAGAGAATATGATGAGTAACCATGGTCAAAATCAGCTATGGCATGTCAAAAGCAAAAATGTATGTGACTCCTACACAGAATCTTGATGGGCACTGCTATTATTCAAAAACTTTGTTTTACACTATTTATGACAAAATTGAGAAAGTACAGCAATGGAAAGACCAAATGAAACATTGTTTCTTTGGTCAAATTTGATGAGCTGTACCCCACTCAAAAGCAATAGATTCCGATATAGCTCACCAAAGAATATAGTTTACAGTCAGAATGGCTTTAATGACTGGAATTAAAATTAACTGGTTAAGTAAATGTCTATTCCTGGAAAATTTATCTATAGCTAGATTAAATTAAATTGTAATAACCTTGAACTATAGATAGTTGTGTGTGTGTGTGTCAACATTATTAACCCTTTCATTTGCAGACTGCCACCCTACTCCTGCCCTAATAGGTTGTCTGCCTTGTGGTCCCAGCCAACAGGATGGAGAAGTCATTTCCCCCGAGGATGGCGAGGGAGATGCGCTGGAACAGCCATTCCATCTTGCAGGGCGAGCAACTGCAGGCAGTCAACACTGCTCCAATAACAGTGAGCAGGGATGTGGTCTAAGGGCCAAGAACGCTGAAAGTCTCCATCGCTACAGGCTCAACAACAAACCTATCAGAGAGGAGCTGGTACGATATACAATTGAAGTCAACTTCAGTTAATTACATTAAGATTTACTTCCAGTATATTTCATTTGATATGGAAGACAGTAAAGGTACTTTATCTATACAAAGAGTGAAGGAGCGTGGTTTAGTGATTAGAGAATTAGATTCGCAATAATGAGGTTACAAGTTCAATTCCCACAAGATATTTGATTTCATGGTGCTCTTTCTGCCAGGAGTTATGACCGGTAGATAGTATCAGAAATAGAAAGACTAATGGAAACATTGTTTCCTTGGTCCAATTGGATGAGTTCCACCCCTCTTGGTTAGTGAATGAGGTCTGAGATCTTCCCCATAGATTCCTGATATAAAAAAAAGTCAAACGTATTCAAAGTTATTCTTATCACCACTTCAAGAAAGTGAAGAATGCTGGAGTTCAGATTCTGGTGTATTTAAAAACATTTTTTGTTTCAGAAATTTCCCTAAATATTTATTGTAGATAAAATTTGTAAAAAATTAGTCACAGCACCTTACTACTGATAATATATTCAAGCTATATTGAATTCCTAGGTGAAATTTGAACTCAGAACACAAGGCCAGCAACTTGGGGTAGGAGTAGAAGTTGATTATATTTGACTCCAGTACTTTATTTTATTGACACCAAAAAGATAAATATGAATTGTAGTGCACCTAACCACTATACACAATAATTTCATTGGAATGTTGCCAGGCACTCACTGCCCTCTACCAAGCGGGCAATGCGATCAGTGGAACTTCCACTCTCGAGTTCTATAGAGGATTAGTGGTGGGCAAGTGCGATGACGCACTCGGAGAAGCTTTGGGCCTCGACGAAGTCAAACTGACCAGTCTGTACCGGAGGACTTTTGAGCCGGGGACGATGGACAATTTCTAGAAATCCCTCGCTTGGCAGTGCTACCGGGGGGCTCTGCCGGTTCGGGATAAACTCTACAGGCATGGACGTGCTGTCAGACGGACCTGCCCAAGATGCGCACAGAACGACGAAACCGTTCTGCACGCACTTGTCCAATGTCTGTGCATTACTGACTTGTGGAGTTATGTCAAACAGCTACTGTCGCATGTGGAACAAATCCGGCTATCGGCCGAGTCCATAGTGAAGATCGACCCACCGCCTTCCTTAGGTCAGGAAGAGCAGGAAATTTTCCTCTGTCTGGTGGTAGTTGTGAAAGAGGTTATATGGTCGACCAGGTTAAAAGGACTGAAGACAGACACTTTTCTCTTCGGCCAATCCCTCATCAACTTCTTCAAGTTTCACCTGGAAAGGAAGGTGAGGGTGGAGAGAGAAGTGCTGCCCCCCCCCCCCCAGTACATTTGCTAAAAGGTGGGTGAATGTGGCGAGAATGGGCCTACTCTAACCATGCGCCTATAGGCTAGCTAACTTGAGGAGAGGGGTGCTCTCCCTGGGTGCCCTAGAAGTGCATGGTGGTTCAGGATCGGTGGGGTACCCGAGTCACCGCAGAGTCGTCCACCCCCTATCGGGGAATTTATTTTGTATGCATAGTTTATTTTATATTTTTATATCTTCATTGTATAAATTACTCTTGCCATTGTGCACTTTTACTCAACCTTATTGTAAACCCCCACTGTCCCTGTCTTTGTATTGTCCCTTACATGTCGGCCCTTGTGGCTAATAAATGAAATCATTATTACTATTATTATTAAGGGCGGTAGATTGGCAGTATCTGTAGAGAGCCGGACACCATGTTTTGAATCATAGAGTTACGTCCCTTTATGATCTGAGTTCAAATCCCTCCGAGGTTAACTTTTCCTTTCATCCTTACGGGGTCGATAAAATAAAGTACCAGTAATGTACTGGGTATTTGCTGGCCTTGAGCCTAACATAGAAACAATTATTACTATTATTATTCATCAAAGCATGCTCACTTCATTTATCTTTACTCCCTGCACACCCTTTGCATTTACTGCCCGTGTTTCATTAAACAGGTACCAGACTGGTACCTACTTCAATCCATAAACATGAAAGGCAATATTCAGATGGATCAACAACCAAGGAATTTGAACTCACAATGTAAAATAGACATAAGTGAATTCAGTAAAATGTCCCTTAAGTAGCGTGTTTTGTTTTTATTAGATACTACTCAATCATTTTAAAAACAATGTCAATGGCCTTTCATGACATTGTGAGATTTTGTATACTGAATAAATTGTAAACTCATAACAAAAATAACAAAAAATTCATGAGTTTCGTATTGAACTGAAAAATGTGTTTTGGTATGCTAAGGCAATCAAGGCCCACAGTGTCACGGAGTTATCAGATTTATACATGTATATAATCAGCTATTATCGCCAAGCTATTTTTTCCCCAGCCAGTGGCATTGGAGACGTTTGGCGAAACTGGGTCTCTGAAAACGAGGATCTTGTTATTGTTGATGGCTCGCCTTACTGACACATCAGGTGATACAGGGCAGCACCACCAGCAGCAATGTTCTGAGTGTGTTAGGTTGCCTAAAGAAATTATTAAAGGGAAATTGCAACGCCCCTTGTAGCGTGTGATTGAATGTGGGTGTCTTCTTATAAATTGTGTTTATATACAAATATATAAATGGTGTTTATCAATAAAGATATACTTTCTTAAAAACACATATTTTACAGAGATACATTTTCGAAGATGTATGGACTAAGAATCTATGAGTACTGAAAGTAACTGTTTGATATATATATATATATAGAATAGAATGAAACGAAATTTCATTTCTCACTCTTAGTACGGCACTTACTTAAATGTAAGTATGTATGTATGTATACGTACATACATATATGTATACAGAAGTACTGTGTATATATATACATACATGCACACATATATATATGCACGTATCGGTTTACCGAACATTTATTATAATGCTCGGTTTGTCCGTTTGTAAACAAACAAACAGCCCGAATTACGCCGTACAGTGTTTACAAACGGACAAACCGAGCATTATAATAAATGTTCGGTAAACCGATACGTGCATATATATATGTGTGCATGTATGTATATATATATACATACTACTGTACTTCTGTATACATATATGTATGTACGTATACATACATACTTACACACACACACACACACACACACACACATACATATATATATATATATATATATATATATATATATATAAGGCAACGGAATCGGACAGCAACGAGATCATTGCATACATTAAGATATGAGACAGTGGGTAAGATAAAACAGAAAGCTGTCATTGAAAAATACAGATCCTAAGTATCGTGTTTGATAATGTTTTCTAACCTTGGACACCACGAGACTACGAATTTGGGGGGAGCAGCATAAATCACTCCATCTCCTCAGTACTTATTGTACCGATTTCCCCTCCTGAGTGGGCTTTGAATTCAGAACATAACTAAATACCAATATATTTTGTTGTATAACACTATCAATAATAATAATTATATATTTTAATGGCAACATGGGATCAATGGACGAAATACAAAATCAGTTGGGGAGGAGAACTTAAATTAACTAAAAGTGGGAAATGAACAAGACAGAAATAACAATAATACGGACATAAGAACAGAACCCCGAAATAAGGAACAACACTGGGAGAATTAAAATTTCTTTTCATAATAATTATAATTATTGTTAGTTTTGCCTTTCATCTTTACTAGATCAACAAAATAAAGTACCAGTAACACACTGGGGTTGATTTAGTCGACTTCCCCTCCCCCAGAATCGTTGGCCTTGTGCCTAAATCAGAAACCATTACTGTTGTTGCTACTGCTGGTTATATAATTGATCATTTCTATAAATAGAGAGGTTTCCATGACCTAAAACCTAGATATTTAAAGTGAATTATCTTACGATATTATCTTATTATAATAGATAATTAATTATTAGCAAAATGGCAAGATAGATAAATATATATATATTGAATGTGAGGACTCGATTGATGGTTGTACACCCACCCCGCAAGTGTCAATTCTTCTTATTGTGTCAAGAAGAAATTATTGTCGTTTCATTCGGGTAGTCTTTTTTATTCTTAGTTTAAGATAGTTATAAGATATGTTTCTTTATTAGCCACAGGGGCTAAATAGTTATAAGATAGTTACCCAAACATATATCAAGTTAGATAATTAGTCTTAGTATATGTTTACGAGAGCATATACTCGAAAGCAAAATTAGATACAATATATTTATATATATGATCACAGGAAATAACCACAAGGAGCAAACAACGTGAACAAAAATGAACTGATAATAAATAAATAAACAAACTCTACACCAAATTGAAAGAAGGTGAAATGTTGAAATATATACCTTTCTCCAAATCTTCAATGTTAGATATAACACTGACAATTTCTTGTCCACGTAAGCTCGCCATGTTTACTTAATTTCACGAATTCTTCTACTTACAGTTAATCGTATTAGGGTTTTTAAAAGTACTAATCGATGTGTGTAGTCTTTATGTTGATGTATGTATATCTTTAGCCATACACAATTATATATTAGCAAGTGAGCGAAAATATCATAACTGTAACGTAAATAAGACTATTGAATTTATAGCAGTCGAGTCACTGATCATGTGAACTGTTTTGATCCGGAAGTAATAACTATTCTTACCTTTAACTACCGCCCACATTCAACTTTATTATTTTTATTAAAATATTTAATTACTTTTTATATTAGCTCATGTCAAATATTATTTCTAAATTCTTTTATTTTTTAGAATGAGTTTCTAATAAGTCAATTAATTCTTTTAAAAACAACTCACATTTTATTTATCATAGTTGTTTTTTTGTATCTATGCAACACTATTAAGATAAAATACTTTACTGTTATATTTACTGTCATCCAGCGCTAAAAACAAATAAATTAAAATCATTCCAGGGTCGACTTTGCTCTTTAACTAATATCTGCAAGGTCAATAAGATAAATAGTTAGTTACACCCTGAGATTGGATCAACAGACTTTTCTATTTTGGGGAATTTGAAAATATTGTTTACAAAATAATCAATTAAATATCACATTTATCTCCCTTAGTAAATATTGTGTAGAGAGGGATTGTCTCCCTTGAAAATAAATTAAAGTCGGAGAATGGATTTGTGTGGGGGGGGGGGGGGGGATGAAAGAATGTAATTTATTTCTAGGATAAAATTACATAAAAATAATAAAGAATTTAATGTTTAGTCAAACATAAATGAAAAGAAAGTAGCATTGCAAAATACTATAAATGCTATAAATGAAAAGGAAAAGAGGAAAAGAGCAAGGGATATTAAGAAAGGAAAGAAAGAAAGAAGGAAGTCACAGTGATGCTTCGGTTGCTCCCTGCGGACAATGACCAGCAATACCCACTGCAACAGTCACCCCATATATAAAAGAAACTAATGTGACAAATTTATGTCTGTTCATTATGTATCCGTTCATTAAACATTTTAAGCTGTTAAATAGACTTGATAACGAAACATGGATACATGAACTATATATAATTGTGTGTGTGTGTGAATTATTAACCCTTTCGTCGGATGACTGCCATCCTATTCTTGCCCTTCAAGAAAATCACCGCATCCCTGACTAACATTACTCCACCCACCAACACCATATAGTCGTTGACACTTATGCGTTTGAACATAGATTTTTACTGATCCCTAGCCGTTTTTAATTATGACACTTTTTCAAAATAAATAAATGAATGTATTTAAATAAATAGTTAATTTAAAAATGTTATGATCGTAAAGGACTTTTCATATTGCTTTAAAATATTTTCTTTTGTTTTAAAAACAATATAACAAGTATTAAAAAAAAAAACAATAATAAGGAATTTTAATCCAATGTAATGTAAAAATTGTATTCATATATTAATTAGATGAATAAATAACACGAATCTTGTGATAACTGTATTTGTTTTTAAAATAACGAACTTAATGAAAACATTTGTTTTGCACTGTTTAACTTTCTGGAAATTGAATATGCTGCTGTTTCAATTTATTAAAAATATAAATGTAATGACAAATGCAAACAAAATATATTTACATACAAAAAATACCTTTAATAATTACTAATTATAAGTGAGAGAGAGAGAGAGAGAGAGAGAGAGAGAGAGAGAGAGAGAGAGAGAGAGAGAGAGAGAGAGAGAGAGAGAGAGAAGGGAGACAGAGAGGGGGGGAGATAGAATGGGGGAGGGGCAGCTGTAAATTCCTTAACAAAAGATTCTGAATGTCTGATGTTTAAAACATTAAAATCCAGAGATCATTATATTTTTTTAATGCATAAAAAACTTAAGGGGCGGGTGTAAAACATCACACTTAAAAGAAAAAATGCACACACACACATATATATATATGTGTGTGTGTGTGTGTGTGCGTGCGTGTATGCATATATGTATGTATGTATGTATGATGTATGTTTGTATGTATGCATGTATGCATATATGCATGTATGTATGTTCTTCTGGTTTTATAATTTCACAAAGTTTTACCAATAGAGAGAGAGTCGGTTTCTAACATTGACACAAGACTCTCATTGGAATTTACACAACATCAACTAGGTAGATATGTATGTATGCATGCATGTGTAGGTATGGATGTTATTGTATGTGTGGATGTGTATATTTTGAGTTGTATGTGTGCATGTGTATATGCTTTGTATCTGTACATGTGTATATGCTTTGTATCTGTACATGTGTATATGCAGTTATTAGATGCAACATTTTTGGAATGTTTTACATATTTTTATTGTTCCATTAATGGATTGTACTTGTAGTTTCCTAACTAGTTGTGTTCTTTCTGTTCCTGTGAAGCCTAGCTTCTCAAGATTTGTATTGAGGCAGTTACTAACATATCCCAATGCCCCAATAATCACAGGCATAAATCTGAAGGTGTAATCAGGGTGGAGTATCTGCAGATTTCTCATCAGTTCTGCATAAATATTTTCCTTTTCACTAATCTTTGATATTATATTGGCATCTGCTGGGCAGCTAATTTCTACTACTGTGCATGTTTTCTTCTCCCTGTCCCATATCATAATATCTGGTCTGTTATGCCTGCATTTTATTGGGGGTTTTTACTGGAACATTCCACCAGTACTCTTTCATATTATGTACATGGATGTCTTCCACATTGTTGTAGCTTTTAATGTGTTTATTATCGGGGCTATCTTTTTTACGAACTGCATTGTACAGTGTTTTGGCCACTACATCATGCCTCATAGGTAGATAGTACCGCGATGACATCTTTGGGCAGCTGCTGATGACATGGGTGATATCCTCGATGTTAGTTCTGCAGAGTCTGCACTTGTTATCACATCTAGGTGTTTTGCCTGCATCCCTATCTCTTTTGTGAATCAGGTATTTCGTGCTAATCTCCTGTTCTTGGATTGCAAAAGCGTATCCTTCAAAGTGGGAGCCAATATAGTGGTTGTTGGTCCAAGATAGACTACTTTCCTTATCTATATTATTCTCACTCTGGAGCTTCCTGGCAACATATCCATGCATGATTTTTTGCTGATAGGCATGCAGTTTTTCATCCATGGATTCACTGCGATACTGCTGAGCGACATCCCTGGGTGTGAGTTTTTGATTATCACACAGGGAATATCTCTGAAGGAGTTCCCTCCCAACTCTCATGATCTTATCTGTTTCATACAGATAGACTTGCTCGAGAAGCGGGCTCCTATGCTTCGAGGTTCGTAGATGTTGTCGGAGAGATATGATGCGACATTCAAATGTTGTCTGGACTGATGTTAGGCCTCTGCCTCCCTGCTTACGTTTCAAGTAAAGGCGGTCTATATCACTGTTGATGTGGAAGTTTCCGGTGTTGTTCAGTATTTTTCGAGTTCCAACATCAACTGCTCGGATTTCGTCTATCGTCCAATTGAGTATTCCAAACGTTGGTGTTAGGACAGGCACAGCAAACACATTGTGAGCCACTGTTTTGTTTTGCGCAGAGAGTTCCGATGACCAGATCTTTCTTAATCGGGTGTAGTATTCCCTGGTTACGCGTTCTTTATTACAGATACCATTATAGGATATGTTCTCATCTATCCCCAGGTATCTGTAGCAGTCTTCATCAGATATCGGTGAAACAGTTAGACCATTGATGACAATGTTGCTAGATTGGGTTGTTGTTTTTCCCCGCTTTACAGTCATGTATGAGCATTTATCTTGGCCAAACTCCATTCCTATATCCTTTGAGAACGTTGTAACCAGGTCAAGATTTTTCTTCATCCCATCCATGTTCTTGGCATAGAGTTTCAGATCGTCCACAAAGAAGTTATGGGTTAGGTTCCTATTTCTGTCCTCCTGTGAGCCAATGATGTATCCCTCACATTTCTTGAGCAGAAAGGACAAGGGGTTTAATGACAAGATGAACAATATCACAGAGACACTGTCCCCCTGAAATATACCCCTGCAATATTTTATTTTATCAGTGAAAATAGAGTCCTCCCTCTCTGTCTTTAATCTTAGGATAGTAGCCCAAGAAGAAGACAGCCTCTCTATGGCTCTGACAATAATGTCTGGGACTTTAGCAAGTTGGAGGGCCTCTATCATCCAAGAGTGGGGAACAGAATCGAAAGCTTTCTTGTAGTTCAGCTAGACTATAGTCATATTTCTCCTAAGTTGTCGCACCTCCGACATCGCAGTTTTGTTGATTAGGAGTTGTTCAGCACATCCCCAAACCCTTTTCTTTCCAGCTGCTTGTTCATCTGTGATGATATTATTATTTTCACAGTGATCTTGGAGGAATAGGTTCAGGCAGGCTGTATACATCTTATACATCAGGTTCTGGCATGCAATGGGTCGGTAGATTTTTGCCAAGTGGGTGTCTTTGTTCTTGGGGACCAGTAACGTTTGTGCTAATGTCAACCATTCTGGTATAAGTGTATCTCCCTTAAGAACTTGTTGGTAGAGGTCAGTAAGATACCTCCAATAGAATATTAGTTTTTTGTACCAGTAGCCGACAATCATGTCTCTTCCTGGTATTTTCTTATCTTGGAGTTTTCCTATCACAGTCTCAAGGGTACCCTCACTTATTTCGTATGTTTTTGTTGTAGTGTAGGAGCAATAGTTCTTTCTGATTTCTCTTAGCCACACTTCATCTTGGTTGAAATTCTTCTTTTCATCCCATATTTTTCTCCAATAGGAATCTATGTCTCTCAGTGACACTTATTATTTTGCCCTTCATATCTCTATAGACTGATGTTTGGTTTCGTCTGAATCTTTTATTAAGCATTTTTCTCTCATCTACCTTCTTCAAGTATCGGCGTTTTTCGCTAACAGCTCTCAATTCTTGTTTGAGGGTGATCAGCTTATATTGGAGAGTTCTGGTTCTACTGTTACCAAACATCGTCTTTATTTTATTTTTCACTCTTTGTTGGTGAGGAGTGAGGTTTTTTTGTGTTCGTTTGCATGTACGGAGCATTGTCACATGTCCTATGTTTTTTCGTAGGTCAGCACTCTTTTTTTCTATTTTAGTTATATATGATGGTATTTTTGGTGGTGTTTTGTTCTTGTTAATATCTCTGCTATCACCAAGATAATGCTTCACTGTCTTTGCTAAGGCATATAAACAGGCATTGATTTGCCAAAATGTTGGGGTTTTTATCCGTCGTAAATATTCATCCCCTATTTCGTCAATAACACGTAGTATTTCATTATTTGTTTTTTTATTCACCATTGTCATTTTAACAGTTTCAGCCAGAGAGATATTTATACATGAGTTAATCTCTCTCTGGAAGATTTCGTTGATGGAAATTTTCAATTGTTTATACTTTTTATTATCATTATCGATAGTATTTTCCACAACAGTCGAGGTAGACTCGGATGGTATACGTGGTGTCACATTTATTCGATTATTATTATTATTTCTTCGATTATTATTATGAAAGGCAAAGTCAACCTCAAATCCCGCCGAGGTTGACTTTGCCTTTCATCCTTACGGGGTCGATAAAATAAAGTACCAGTAATGCACTGGATAATTGCTGGCCTTGTGCCTAAAGGAGAAACAATTATTATTATTATCGATAGTGTTTTCCCCAGCATTCGAGGTAGACTTAGATAGTACAGGTGGTGTCAAGTTTCTTACAGGCATAGTTGTTTCAAGGCGCTGTTCGACCTGGCTGCTAGGAAGTCTAGTAGCATGGCGATCTGTAGCACGTGTTGTTGATTCCATGTTTGTTGTGGGGGACTTACAATTAATAAAATCATTATTAAGTTCGCAACTCCAAGAGAAATGCGATTTATAATTTCGGTTTCTTCTGTAGCTACAACTGAATAAAGTTTGATTACCTTCTTTGTTATTTGTCTTCGATACTTCCTTAATTTTCTTGTTGATGTTGTGTTCAACCATGCTGTTTGTAGCAAATCCTTGTAAAATGAATTATGTATTTAGTCGGATATCTCTACGAATTCGAATAAAAGGTGTCTTCAGAAGGGATAGTTAGAAGAATAACCAGTTATTCAACCTGGCTGTAGTTGTGGCATTACTGTCGGAGATAGTATTCATCTTAAATTTAATAAATAGTCTCCCACTCCAAAATATGCGACTGATCGCGTTGACTGATATGTATGTTTTCTCTTTCTCTTAATTTCGAGTATATTTTTTTGACCGGCCACCTTCCTGGTGGCAAGGTTGTAAAAGAAAAGAAATTGTCATCCCTTGAATCGCAAGAATGTTTTGCAAATTTTGAAGGTGCCAGCTATCGCAGCCATTTGTAGACTATGAATTAGGGAGCTGCGCTTTTTGTCCGCAAATCCAAGTTCAGTCATACTTTGGTCCAAGCGGGTTGGTATATAACCCGTAGCACCAATAATGATGGGTATGAAGCTAAAGGTGTATCTTGGATACTGGATTTGTAAACTCCTCATCATAGATGTCCTCCTTCTCCTGTATTTTTCTGACAACGTTTACATCAAGTGGGCAGCTGATCTCCACAACAGAACACGTTTTCAATGTGTGGTCCCAAACTACAATATCAGGCCGGTTGTGCTTTAATTTGGTGGCAGTTTTTATTTTCAGGTTCCACCAGTATTCCTTAGTGCCATCTGTCTCAATATATTCTTCCTCGTTTGTTGTTGATTTTGTTTTCCGAAGTGCGTTCCAGATGGTTCTAGCTATCCCATCGTGTCTCATGGGGAGGTAGTAGCGAGATGACATTCTTTCGCAGCTGGCAACAATGTGGCTTACATCCTCGATCTTTGTTTTACATAGCCTACATTTATTGTCAGCTGCTGGCCCTCCTCTTTTGTGCAGCAGATATTTGGTAGGGAGTTCTTGTTCCTGTATTGCATAGAGATATCCCTCAAGGTGTGATGTCATAAACTTGTCGGAACTCCATGCCAGGCTTTTTGAGTGGTTTATCCCCTCTATGGTCTGTGTTTTACGCCTCAAGTATCCATGCACAACTTTTTCTGTAAATTGGTCAATTTTTTTATCTTGTTTGAACATTGAATAGGATCTTCCGATTTCTCTGGGTGAGAGATTTATATCAGGCTTTATTCCATATCTCTCCTCCAGATCAGTCGCTATTCTAATGATATTTCATTTTTCATGGTCATAAACCTGGGCAAGATGGTTGCCAACCTTTTTCCTCTGTTGAGGGTGTTGCTTCAGTGTTACTATCCGGGTCTCATATGTTGTTAATATTGATTTTAGACCCCGGCCACCTTCCTTGCGTGAGAAGTATAGCCTATCCACATCACCATTGATGTTAAATTCCCAGTAACACTGAGAAGTTTTCGAGTTCTAACATACATCTCACTTAGTTCTTGCAATGACCAGTTCAGTAGGCCAAATGTTGGCGTTAGAATTGGCACAGCATAAGTATTGTGGGCAATGTATTTGTTGTATGCTGACAGTTCTGATGACCATATTTTCTTTACTCTTCTGAGGTATTCAGTTCTGGTTCTCTCCTTATTTATGGGTCCATCATATCTGACATTCTCATCCTGTCCAAGATATCTGGAGTTGTCACCTGACTGCAGAGGTTGTATTGTCAGGCCGTTCATCTCTAGATTTCTAGAGGAGGGCACAGCTCTTCCACGTTTTACTGCCAAATATGCACACTTGGACTCACCAAATTTCATTTTGATGTCGGTTGAAAATTGTGTAATGAGGTCCAATTGTTTCTTGATGTCATTGATATTTGGCCCATACAACTTCAGGTCATCAACAAAGAAAAGATGGGAGATACTTCTGGTCCCACTTCTTTGTCGACCTTGTTTCCTGAGTAGGTAAGATAGTGGATTCAGTGAGAGAACGAAGAGTAGCACTGACAAGCTATCACCCTGAAAGATGCCCTTCTGGTAATGTATCTTATCAGTCTTAACCTGCTCCTTCTCACCTCTAAGGATCAAACTGGTGTACCAGTTCTTGGTCAGGCGTTCAACAGCAGCTACCAATGGTTGTGGGACTTTAGCTAACTATAAAGCCTTAACAATCCACCCATGAGGTACACTATCAAATGCTTTTTGATAGTCCAGCCACACGACAGTCATGTTTCTGCGATTCTTTGTTGTTTTTTCCTGAATCATTTTGTTAGTTAGTAGGTGATCTATGCAACCCCACACCCCCCTCTTTCCACCAGCTTGCTCAGGTGTTATGATGTTGTTGGTAGCACAGTGATCCTGTAAGAACAGGTTAAGGCACCCAGTATATAATTTATACATGATGTTTTGGCAGGCAATTGGGCGGTAATTTTTAGCAAGGGTGGTTTGGCTATTTTTGGGAATGAGGAGAGTAGAGGCAGTTGATAACCATCTGGGCAGTTCTTGTGTGCCCTTAATGGTTTCTGTAAACAGCCGTATGAGATCTTGCCGATAGAAAGTGAAATTCTTCAACCAGTATCCTGTAATGAGGTCTGGGCCTGGCGATTTCCTATTCGACATTTTCTGTAGAGCTGTTTCCAGTATTGACCCATCTATGTCATATTGTTTTGTCTGGACATGTTGGCAGTAGTCCTGTTCCAGTTCTTTTAGCCAATTAGCTTGTCTGTTGAATCTGTCATCCGTTTCCCATACAGATCTCCAGTAGCTCTCAACCTGTTCTTTTGAAGGGGTGTCATTTACAGAGATTGAGCTTTTGCCACCGAAGCTGCGATAAACTGATTTAGGATCTCTGGCAAACAATCTATTTAGCACTTGTCGTTTATGTGCTGTTGACTTATATTTTAGTCTTTCTGTTGTAGCTGTGAGTTGTTGTTTCAACTGGTGTAATTTGTAGTTCAAAGTTTTAAATTTTGTATCTCCAAATCGTCTCTCTAACTTTTTCTTTAGGTCTTCCTGGTGTCGTGTGAAGTTGCTCTCTATGTTGCATTTCATAACGACTGCGATGTGTGAGACACTTCGTCTCAGGGACAAAATTTTGTGTGTATGTATGTATGTATGTATGTATGTATGTATGTATGTATGTATGTATGTATGTATGTATGTATGTATGTATGTATGTATGTATGTATGTATGTATGTCTCATGGTCGGGTCGTTGGCGACTAAACTGGCAACCCCACCAAGGTTTCTTGGTGAGGCGGGTGACTTTGGACATCCTGCAGGACTAAAAACAAAACCTGTCAAAGAGCAAAGGAACTCTTAAGAGTCAATGGCCATCCAAAATCACCGGGAGAGATGACCTCTTAGCCTTTGTCAAAGCAGAATTCTAGGAGAAGGAAAACTCTGCTATAACACCTGCAACCCTAATGGTATCCAATGATGTTGACTTGTTCTTCTTTTTGGTAAATATCATCTTGGTTAAGAGAGTGGGACTGGCTTTGTGCAGTGCCTTTGCTCACTATAAAAGCTTCACGGCACAGGCATTGCTTTATAACTGGAGATCTCTCTGCACTTGTCGTCACATGGTACCATGGGCCCAGCACTATGTGTCAATAATTGTCACAAGTGTAGTGTTTGTACCAGAGTTTTCAAGTCGCTGACTGGACTAAAAAGTCACACTCGTTCAGCGCATCGGTAGGGGTTCTGCTACATGGATATAAAGTAGTGGCCGTACTCGAAAACGAGTTGGCAGCCACCATGTATGTATGTATGTATGTATGTATGTATGTATGTATGTATGTATGTATGTATGTATGTATGTATGTATGTATGTATGTCAGGTCACCAGTTGGTGCTACTGGTAACATGTATCCCAGTACAACCTGCCTCATGGTCGGGTCGTTGGCGACTAAACTGGCAACCCCACCAAGGTTTCTTGGTGAGGAGGGTGACTTTGGACATCCTGCAGGACTAAAAACAAAACCTGTCAAAGGGCAAAGGAGCTCTTAAGAGTCAATGGCCATCCAAAATCACCGGGAGAGATGACCTCTTAGCCTTTGTCAAGGCAGAATTCTAGGAGAAGGAAAACTCTGATATAACACCTGCAACCCTGATGGTATCCAATGATGTTGACTTGTTCTTCTTTTTGGTAAATATCATCTTGGTTAAGAGAGTGGGACTGGCTTTGTGCAGTGCCTTTGCTCACTATAAAAGCTTCACGGCACAGGCATTGCTTTATATCTGGAGATCTCTCTGCACTTGTCCTCACATGGTACCATGGGCCCAGCACTATGTGTCAATAATTGTCACAAGTGTAGTGTTTGTACCAGAGTTTTCAAGTCGCTGGCTGGACTAAAAAGTCACACTCGTTCAGCGCTTCGGTAGGGGTTCTCCTACATGGATATAAAGTAGTGGCCGTACTCGAAAACGAGTTGGCAGCCACCATGTATGTATGTATGTATGTATGTATGCATGTATGCATGTATGCATGCATGTATGCATGCATGTATGTATGTATGCATATATGCATGCATGTAAGTATGTATGTATGTATGTATGTATGTATGTATGTATGTATGTATGTATGTATGTATGTATGTATGTATGTATGTATGCCTGTGTCAGGTCAGGTTGCTCTCGAGTGCTACTGGTAACATGTAACCCAGTACAACCTGTCTCATGGTCGGGTCGTCGTCGACTAAACCGGCAACACCACTAAGCTTGCTTGGTGAGGAGGGTGATATTTGGACACTGCAGGATGAACTACAAGACCCGGCAAAGAGCGGAGGAACTCGGCAGAGTCAACGGCCATTCAAATTGTACTTTTTTTTTACCTGGGAGTGAAGGGCTCCCTGTTGTTGTCACAACACCTTTCTAGGAGAGGGAAACTCTGAAAAAAACCCTGCGGCTTTGGAAGCATCCGATGATGTTGACCAGTTCTCCTTTTCGGGTAGTGTTTTCGATGCTCAGAGAGTGGGATTGGTCGCGTGCAAAGCCTTTCCCCACTTAAAAAACCTTCAAAGCACAGGAATCGCTTGTTCAGGATCTGTTACAGGTTCGTGTGGCTGGCCGTAGTCTAAAAGTGCACCAAACTCTATGATGACAGATGATAACCTTGAAGTCAATGGCAGTAAGGGCTCTGGAACTTATTGTGAAGGGGTCTGGCCTGGAAGGTGTCCCATGGCACCGTAGCGTGGACCCGGTCGTCATCCTACAACTGCAAGGAGGTTCAAACCTCTGAATATTGGATGTTGGAATGTAAGAACTTTAATGGATTCCCAGTCCAGTAAAACTCGCCCTGAAAGAAGATCTGCTTTGGTGTCGAGGGAACTCGATCGCTATAGCATGGACATCGTTGCTCTTTCAGAAACAAGCTTGGCAGGTGAGGGTCAATTCATAGAACAGAAGGGAGGAAATACCTTTTATTGGAGTGGTGGAGCAGAGGGTTGTAGGAGAGAGGCAGGGGTCGCATTTGCAGTCAGGAATGGAATCATCTCAAAGCTGGAAAATCTTCCTTGTGGATTCAATGATCGGATAATGTTCATTCAAAACCGCTTTGTGACACTGGTCAGTGTGTATGTTCCTACTATGTGTGCTAGTAATGATGAAAAACTAAGTTTCTACATGTCTTTGAGAGACGTCATCCATGGTATACCTTATGCAGACAAGATTGTCATCCTTGGTGATTTTAATGCACGTGTTGGTAATGACTGAGAAGCTTGGAGTGTGATGGGCAGGCATAGAGCAGGTAAGTGCAATAACAATGGACTACCTATGTTGCAGATGTGCGCTGAGATGGATCTTGTTGTTGGGAACACGCTCTTTCAGCAGAAAGACAAATATAAGACAACTTGGATGCATCCTGGTTCCAAGAAGTGGCACCTTATTGACTACGTTTTAACGAGAAAATGTGATATCAGGGATATCACGTTGGTTCGTGTATTGCGAGGCGTGGAATGTTGGACTGATCATCGTCTGGTGCGCGCCAAGTTTAAATTTGTTGTGAAGCCCAAAGTAAGGGGGAAGAAGGTTGCACTTCCAAGACAACTAAACGTGGCTCGTCTGAAAACAGAGAAAGTCAGAGCTGAGTTGTCGAGGTCCCTTGGGTCCATGGAAAGTGAAAACACTTGGGAATCATTGAAGAAAACCGTCTATGATGTTAGTGCTGGAGTTTTGGGTCATAACAATAGAAAGCATAAAGACTGGTTCGATGAAAATGATCCAGTGATCCAGACCTTGCTTGAAGAGAAACAAAAAGTGCTGACGTCATTGTTGTGTGAGACACGTTCTGACGGGAGTGACCGGACCTTCAGGCAGATCAAGGCACGTGTGCAACATCGATTGAGAGCCATGCAGGATACCTGGTGGAGCCAAAAGGCTGATGAAATCCAGAAGGCCTCAGATAGACATGATACAAAGCTCTTATACAGTCTGCTCAGGGAGGTGTATGGTCCGTCCGGTTCACAAATATCACCAATTCGCCCCGGGGACGGCAAGGAATTGCTCAGAGATCCGTAGGAAATCCTGATCAGGTGGCATGACCACTTTGATGAGCTTCTCAACAGACCATCAGAAATTGATGATGAGTTCACCCGGTCGATTCCATCCAGACCTACAAAGCTGGAAATGGCTGATCCTCCTTCATTTGATGAGGTGGCGAAGGCCATTGTTAAATTAAACAGCGGCAAGTCACCTGAAGTTGATGGACCAAGTGCCGAGTGTGCTGGTGATAACTTCTTAAACCACCTCACTGATCTCTTTGTGAATGTTTGGAATGAAGAAGATGTGCCACAGGATTGGAAAGATGCATTGATGGTGGTACTTTACAAAGGAAAGGGAGCCAAAGATGACTGTGGCAACTACAGGTATTTCACTGCTATCTGTGGCTGGGAAGATCTTGTGTAGGATATTGTTGGGCAGATTGATACAGCACATTGCTGTTGAGGTACTTCCTGAGTCCCAATGTGGCTTTAGGAATGGCAGAGGCACTGTTGACATGATCTTCTCGGTCAAACAACTTCAAGAGAAATGCATTGAGCAACGCATGGACTTATACCAAGCTTTTGTCGATCTGACCAAGACATTTGACACCGTAAATCGGAAGGCTTTGTGGGTTATTTTGGAGAGATTGAGCTGTCCTGAAAAGTTTGTGAACATTCTGAAACTCTTCCACGATGACATACAGGCATGGGTGAATGCTGGAGGTAAACTGTCTGATCCAATCTTGGTTGAAAATGGTGTCAAGCAGGGTGATATACCTGCACCGACTTTGTTTGCCTTGTATTTCGCGATGGTGTTCTTCATGGCCTTCAAGGATTGTCAGCACGGTATCTATCTCAGATATCGCACTTCCGGCAAGTTGTTTAACCTTAGGCGTTTCACTGCCAACACTAAGGTACTGAGTACCTTGATCAGAGAATTTTTATATGCAGATGATTGTGATCTCTCTGCACACTCCCAGAATGACAAGCAACACCTTATGGATTCTTTTTCCAATGCGTGCAGTACTTTGGGACTGACAATCATTCTGAAGAAGACTGTCGTCATGTAACAACCTGCTCAGGATAAAGTTTTCAATGAACCCTCCATACACGTATGCGGTCAAAAGCTGAAGGCTGCTGACACATTTGTGTATTTGGGGAGTACTCTGAGTGTGACCTGCTCTGTGGATGCAGAAGTTGGTCTACGTGTTAGTAAGGCAAGTGAGTCATTTGGAAGGCTCAACGACCGTCTTTGGTGCAGGCGAGGAATCACAATGAGGACCAAGGTGAGAGTGTATGCTGCATGTGTACTGTCAGCTTTGCTGTATGCATGTGAGACATGGGTTGCCTACAAACGGCATATCCACAGACTGGAACGGTTTCACCAGCAGTGTCTCAGAAAGATACTCGGTATCAAGTGGCAGATGCATGTGAGTGATGCTGAGGTCCTTGAGAGAAGTGAGTATCGGTGCATTGAGAGTATCATCCACCAACGTCGTTTGCGATGGACCGGACACCTCTGCAGAATGGAGGATGATTGAATCCCAAACAACTCTTGTATGGCGAGCTTTGTGAAGGTAAGAGACCACCTCACAAGCCAAAGCTCCGATTCAAGGATTGTGTAAAAGACTCATTGAAAAAAAACTGGTTTGATGATGGCTGACTGGGAGATAGAAGCTCTTGAAAGAGAGACTTGGCGTGGAATGGTGAATGATGGGGTCCATAATTTTGAGGACAGAGGCATAGAGCACGAGAAGATCAAACAGGATGTGCGTAAACAATGCCCTGGTGTATCTCTCGAAACGATCGGTGTCTCCATTGAATTGAAGTGTCCTGAATGTGGAAAAATTTGCTTGAGCAAACCTGATCTCAGGAGCAACAGTCGCAACCATGTTCAAAGAGAACCAGTGAACTATGATCTCCACGGTGTTGTGAGGGTTCACGGAAAACCTGATGCAGGACCTGAAGCCAGGGAGATTCATAGTTGTCGTCAGTGTGTGAAGGAGTGCAAGTCTCTAGCAGGCTTGAAAAGCCATATCCGAGCGTCCCACATCTGAATCTGACAAGCAATTGCAATACTCTTGGCAGAGATTGCAGCCATCATGTATGTATGTAGCGACAACCCTGCCTGCCACAAGTCATGGACTTATTTGGCTCTGGCTAACAGCGCCTTCCTTGTATGGGCTCTTACCCAGAGTTACGGATGTCTAGACCTTCGTTATCTAGAAATACTCGGTTAGCCTACAACATAATACAAAGAGGAGCTCTTTAGTCTTGACCGAAAATTTTCTTAGAGATGCTGTCTGGATAATAAAAAAAAACAACACACTGATGGTTGTGCAATCTTAAACTCGCTAACCAATCATGTCTACAAAAGAATACCGCAATGGCACCCGACGGAACTAAATCTACCGCGTGTGGAGGAAGATCCTTTAGCTTTGGTTGGCAAACCTCTTAGAGATGGCATATCGATAAATGCACCGGGGGTAGAGTATACTTAATAGTCTCTATTCTCGTATGTCTGTACAACAGGGGTTTCAAATTCAAAGACTCAAAAGGGCTATTATATCCTGAAAGGGGAAACTTGATTTCCACCAGTTATAATGTTGACCTGCAATACAACTGATAGGCCCCTATTTATTTTTTTTTAATTTTTCACAAGAATGAATACACATATGATAGTAAGTGGAATATATGAATTTGTACAAAATGTAAAGGGATAAATCTTATGCTTCAAATTTTCCTTAATTCCGTTTTTACTTTTGGTAAATACTCTTATTTTCGTTTTCAATTTTGATAAATTCGGTTTTTTTTTTCATTTTATTATATTTCATGGGTAAATTGCAATAAATTCAAAGTTTTATCATATTTAAAGAAATATTAGTCATGAAAATTGTTCTGTAGCTGGTCATACCGAATTGTCTTGTTACTGTCGTGGAAACCAGCACGATAGCAGCAATGAAATACAATTTGAAAAGTGAATCAAAGGAGTGAGGATTTCAGATAACATTGCCGAGAATTTGGAACGTGACTGGAATGCCCAATGCTCGTGAATTGAATGGAGAACTATCGTGTATGGGGATTGAAAATCACTCTATGATTAGGAAATTGAAGAAATACACACAAAAATCAACTAAGAATTATAAGAAGCAACATACCCAAATCGGCTGAATAAACTAAATCCTGTACTTGAAAGAAGGGCAAGCGAGATCATGTAAGAGAAGAGGGAATGTAATGTTGAAAAAATAGATGACAACCAAGTAGAGATCGTTGAAAAATTGGGACAGAAACTAAAAGAACCAGAGACGTCAGAGTTGGTTAACTTGATCGATGAAAGGTTAAAGAAAGGACATCAGAAAAGAACAGTGTGATCGACAAGATTGCCTCTGAAAATATTGGAAACAACAATACATTGATATTAACAGACATGCTCCGAAAATAGAAAGGACAGAAAAAAGACTAACAGGTATGGTATCTTGATGGAAAAGATAGATATCAACGAAGATTTACGGCATTAGAAAATATGCGAGGTAATCAGAAGAAGTGAGATAGGTGTAAAAGCCAAACTCGCTATCTTCAATTCGATATTTGTGCCAACCATTTCATATGTTCATGAATCTTTGGTAATGACCGAAAGAATACGATCGCGAATACAAACGGCTGAAATGAGATTCCTCCAAAGGGTCTTTGGAGTAACGTTACTCGATAGAAAGTCACTCCAGGAAGAGCCGCTACTTCTCCGAATTGAAAAATCACAGTTCCGATACTATGGTCATGTGGTTAGAATGTCTCAGGAAATAATCGCAGGACAGATTTTACGCGCAAAACCAACCGACAGGAGGCCCAGGGGTAGACCTCAAGCAAAATGATTGGATAACATCAATGAGCTTGGCTGGTTTCGCTTGGGGATCAAGCCGGAAGAAGAAGAAGAAGAAGAAGAAGAAGAAGAAGAAGAAGAAGAAGAAGAAGAAGAAGAAGAAGAAGAAGAAGAAGAAGAAGAATATATAAACCTATAGAGCAAATATTTATTATCAATACAAATTAGAAGTTTTAGCAAAACATTTCTGCTTCCACCCTAAGCGGGCTCATCTGAAACAAAGAGTTTCAGATGATCCCATCTAAGGTGAAACACATTCTTTGTTTAAACTTTTAATCTGTACTACTACTACTACTACTACTACTACTACTACTACTACTACTACTACTATATGCCCTCAGTATGTAGATGTCCAATGCAACTAGGTTGACATCGAATGCATATCTACAATCAGGAGGATTGAGTCTTCTTTGGACTAACGTCGTCACGCTTGCCTCTTCCCCCCCCCCCCAACCAATCAAACAGCGGCGCGTGACTCAATATTGTTCCCTCCTCATGAACGGGTACCCTTCTTGTTGGTGAGTGCAGTCACATCGGAGTGGCCCAGTGCCTCGACCTTCACGTGTGTGAGCCATATAAATGCCGTTATGGGGTCGTTGTTCATTCTGCACCCGCTATCATGCCGCCTTTGTGCAGGCCGGTTCCTCGACTTGTCGCCCTGAACGACATCATCAGAAGGAGCCCCGATGCAACCAGCTTCTCGTCACAACTGAAGCCAGCTGGCCTCGACCATAGTGATAGTAAGCAGCCCGAGGGAATAACTCTCTTTCCATTCGAAGAAGGTAAATCTCCAATCTGCGACCAGACGTGTTCTTTGCGGCAATACCATTGCCAGTTTATTCGCAGGACGCAGCTGACACACCACTCAGAATGGAGTGTAGTGTCTGTCGCTCTACACCATTCTCTCTTTCTTTCGTTGCTTAGTTACCTTTTTCTCACTCTTTTCCTTCCTTTCCTTTTTTTCTTGTTGTTTCCTTATTGCCATGTGTGTATATTGTACAGTTTCTATCACATTTTATGTATATGTAGTCTGAATGATATACCTTTGTTAATAAATTGACCTACTTGTGAAATTAACCTTTAAGTAGCTTAGCATCACACATACGTACACGTATGCTGTTAACAGAACTGGGGAGAGCAAAGTGAAATAAAATGTCTTGCTCAAGAACTAAATGCGCCGTTAGGAAACGAACTCATAACCATTCGATCGTAAACTGAATCACCAAGCCATGAGTCATCACGACATACACATACAGACATACACACACACACAAACTCAGAAACATGAGTGTATGCGTGATTGTGTGTCTGTGTGTTTTTGCGTGCGCCTGTCTTTGTGTGGTTGTGTGTGTTTGTTTACTTGTTAGTGCACACGGCCGTAAATTCTGTTTTTTTATCCAAAATATTCGATATAATAATTGTTTCTACTTTAGGCACAAGGCCAGCAATTACCCAGTGCATTACTGGTACTTTATTTTATCGACCCCGTAAGGATGAAAGGCAAAGTCAACCTCGGCGGGATTTGAACTCAGATCGTAAAGGGATGTAACTCTATGGAGCAAAGCATGGCCTCCGACCCTCTACCGATACTGCCTATCCACCAGTTATTGTGTACAGTGCTCAGGTGTACTACAACTCATCAAAAGTGCATGTATAGTACCTAGAATAATGTACAAATGTTAGGAAAGTGAACAGTATATGAGTCATGATATACACACAGATACATATATGCATGTGTATGGAGGGGGAATATCAGGTGTAGTGTTAGCGAATTTCAGGAAGCATGGAAGTTTTAAAGGATGCAGTGTTCCGGCAGCTAACAACTGATGCAGGTAGTTTGTTCCATGCTTCAGCAACTCTGAGCGTGAAAAAATGTTTTCTAAA
>OZ024743.1:213036557-213051557 GCA_964016885.1 Eledone cirrhosa
GTAGGAGAGGTGGCCTCAACCTTTTAGCCTGAGGGCAGAAAGCCCTTAGGTGGGTTCCTTCACCACAAACGACACACCTAGGTCTTCTGCCCTCGACAATTACCGTGAGGTGGCTGCCGTCAGTGAGGTCTATTACCTCTGGGATCTCCTCAATGCTTTTTTGGTCCGCTTGGATCAGGAGCTCCATCCCAGATCCGGACCAGTTCTCCTGCTTTTCTTTTGCTATTGCTATTATTTTTGTGTTGGCTTCGATGCCGGCGAGGACGGCCGCTATTAGCCAGGGAATTTCGATGGCCGGTGGAACGTGGGTCACCCTGATCTTTACGAGTCTCTGGCCACAATAGCTTGGGACGAGTGTCAAGTCGTCACTTCTTAATGGGGCCATGGAGTGTTCTCTAGCCTCCTCTGGTGTTTCAAAGAACACGTCCACGGTTCCATACTTCTGCCCACGTCTGATGTGGGTTTTTCTTGCCCACACATGTCCCAAAGCTTTTTGGATTTGGGACTCGGATGCCCGTTCCACTCGGCGCGATTTTACATTTATTGTTCGATACGACACGGTGCATAGGCGCCGATGCTCCACTTTATTAGGTGGGGGGTGGGTGTGTGAGGCTGACCCTGTACCCATCTTTCTTTACCATTTATTTGGCATTTTCTAAATCCTCCTGAGTTACCGTAAATGCTTCGAACTGTTTTGCTACTCTGGCGAAACTGAGGGTCGTTTTTATAATGTCATTGTTGTTGTTGTTGTTATCGTTATTTGTGTTAATATTAATTTTAGTTTCAGTTGTGGTGCTGGTGACGTCAGTCGTCTTTGGTGGGGAAGAGTCCATTTTGCTTGATTTCATTTCGACATCACGAGTTAATTTATTTTTTTCTTCTTTTGTTTCTGTTGTCGCGGTGGTGGTGGTGGTGGAGGCTTTAACACCTGCAGTCATTGGTAATGGCGGGAAATGAATGTCTGCCTGAGACAAATTTAAAATATTGCTACTGCTTATATTTTTTTTTGTGTTGGCAAACGTAGTAACATTTACAATGGTGGTGTCGGTGTGAGGTGTTAATTTGTGAGGAAGGCTTTCAGCTGCTTGGTGCAGAGGTGAATTAGCCATTTTTTTTCAAAGAAATTTTTTGATAATAATAGAAGTTTAAATTTTGGGCACAAGGCCCCAATCTTTTTGGGTGTCCTTTTCGGAAAACAATGTATGTGCGCTTATATATGGTTAACAATACAAATTTTCCATAAATGGCAATTTTTAACAAACGGAAATAACAAACCTTTGCGGAGCTCACGATGATACGATTTACTACGTAGGTCGCCAATAATAATAATAATAATAATAATTGGAAAGCTTGAGTCCCTACTGAATGGGACACTAAAAAACATAGACACTAAAAATAGACTGGAAATAAAGTACAAAACTAGGAGGAAAAAGCTAAATATTATCATAGAGGAACTGAAGCAACGCATTGTAGCAAAGAGTGCAAAAATCAGGCGATACGAGAACAGAGTCAGTCAGTATAGACAGAACCGCATGTTCGACAACAACCAGAAGATGCTGTTTGGACAGCTTGAGGGGAAAGAAAGAGGCAACGGCTTGATCCCTGAGGCGGAACAAACTAAAACATTCTGGAGAGGAATATGGGAGCAGGATGTTAAACATAATGACCAGGCAGTGTGGATTGAGACAGTACAGAAGGAGATTAGTGAACAGGCACACCAACAAACTGATTTGAGTATCACAGTTGAAACCCTAAGGGGCAGGCCAAAAAACTAACCAACTAGAAATCACCAGGCCCAGATGGTGTGCAGGGGTATTGGATTAAAAATATAACATCCCTCCACCCGAAACTGACAACCATGTTCAATGACTGCTTGATGTCAGGTGAGGTACCAGAGTGGTTGACAAAAGGTATCACAGTTCTGATGATGAAAGACCGAATCAAGGGTAATGATGCTACCAACTATAGACCTATCACATGTCTGTCCGTAATGTTGAAACTGTTGACAAGCATTATGTCTGAGGAAATCTACCATCACCTCCACACAAACAACTTGTTACCGGACGAACAGAAAGGATGCCGAAAGAAGTCACGTGGTACAAAGGACCAGTTGCTTATTGATAAGATGGTAATGAGGAATTGCAAGAGGAGACACACTGGTCTTGCCATGGGATGGATAGACTACAAAAAGGCATTTGACATGGTGCCTCATTCTTGGATCACCAAAAGCCTGGAGATCTTCAATTTGGCAGATAACATCAGACAGTTGTTGGGCAAAAGTATGAAGTCCTGGGAAACAGAGTTAACATCAACTGGAGAATCCTTGGGAAGCGTGAAGATCAAGAGAGGTATCTTCCAGGGTGATAGTCTGTCCCCTCTGTTGTTTGTCCTTGCCCTGATGCCCCTGACCAGTGTACTGCGAAAAGTGAGAGCAGGATACAGGTTGGGAAAGAGAGGGCTTACCATCAATCACCTCCTCTTCATGGACGATCTTAAGCTCTTAGGGAAGAGTGAGAAGGAGTTGGATGTGCTTGTTGACACTGTCCGTATTTTCAGCAATGATATATGTATGCAATTTGGTATTAGTAAGTGTGGAGTCATTGTGATGAGGAGGGGTAAGTTGAGCAGAAGTAACGGAATCCAGGTACCAACAGGTGAGATGATAAAGGAAATTGACTCTGAAGAAGGATACAAGTATTTAGGCGTTCTGGGGGCTGATGACATCAAGAACAAAAAAATGAAGGAATTGATAAGAACTGAATACATTCGGAGAGTAAGGAGCGTATTAAAGTCACATCTGAACAGTAGGAATGCCATAAGTGCAGTAAATTCCCGAGCTGTGTCTATTATTAGGTACAGTGCGGGAATTCTGAGATGGAATGTTGCTGAACAAAAAGAAATGGATAGGAAGACTAGGAAGCTATTGACTATCTACAACATGTTCCACAAGAGGAGTGATGTCGATAGACTCTACTTAAGGAGTTCTGAAGGTGGAAGAGGTCTTATCAGCATAGAGGACTGTGTTCAGATGGAGAAAAACAACCTACACAAATACCTGACTGATAGTAAGGAGCCAATGCTCAGAACTGTACTGAAGGAGGGGACAATAGGCCAGGGGATGTCCAAGGAGGAAATAACATCAAGGAGAAAGAGCAGCCTTCAGGAAAAATCCTTTCATAGTACCTTCTTTGAGAAAACTGAATTTAGAGATCCACAGACATGGAACTGGTTGAAAAGAGGAGACCTTAAAAAGGCTACAGAAGGAATGTTAATGGCTGCGCAGGAGCAGGCCCTCAAAACGAAGTGGTTGAAACACCATATTTACAAGGAGGAGGCTAGCCTACTGTGCAGGATCTGTGGAGAGAGAGAGGAGACTGTGGCTCACATTGTATCCGAGTGTAAACACCTAGCCCAGACTCACTATAAGGGCTGGGGACATGATGTGATGGGCAGGGTGATCCACTGGCACCTATGCAAAGTAAACAATTTACCACATTCTGAGAAGTGGTATGAGCATAAGCCAGAGGCGGTGATAGAAAACGATCAGGTGAAGGTGCTGTGGGATTTTAGGATACAGACGGACAAGAAACTTGAACACAATAGACCTGACCTGGTGGTTGTGGATAAAAGAAAAAAGATCGTGCCTGATTGTGGATGTGGCCTGCCCATTCGACACGAGAGTGCAAGAGAAGGAGAAGGAGAAAATTAACCGATACCAGGACTTAAAGTGGGAGGTAAAAAGGATTTGGAACTGCCATGAAGTCAAAGTGATCCGATTGTCATAGGCGCACTGGGGACTATCTCAAAGAGTTTCAAAGGATGGTTAAAGAAAATTGGCCCCTTCACGCTTTTTGGAACGCTTCAAAAGGCATGCTTGCTGGGAACAGCAAGAACTCTCCGACACGTCCTGAATATCTGAGGCTGCAGGTAGTGGCTTGATATTCATTTCAACAAACTTTCCAGTTAACTAACATCAATGACTGAGACTCAAAGAGTAATAACAATAATAATAATAATAATAATAATAATAATAATAATAATAATAATAATAATAATAATAATAATAATAATAATAATAATAATGTTTTCTTTATTAACCACAAGGGTTCACATAAAGTAGACATTAAGGACAGTACAGGACAATACAGGACAATACAGGACGGTACAAATGGGCATTTCTGCGTGTAAAAAAACAGAGGTTGAAATAAAATAACAAAGAAAAATTCCCCAAAAGGGGGGAGACTTCCAAGGGACATTTGTGGAGAAAGCCCATTAAAAGACCACAGTGGCCCTGACCACCAGGGCAAGTGCCCTCTCCCAGTTTTCCACCTTTAATTTACAGACACATACTCAGAGAAGGCCCATTCATTCGGGCCATACTTGCTTCTCTCACCCATCTTTCAACAAAATGCTGGGAAGAGAGCACTTCCCTCTCTACCCTGATTTTCCTTTTCAAATGAAATTTGAAAAAGTTAATCAGGGCATCACCGAAGAGGTAAGTGCTCGTCTTCAGCCCTTTCAAACGTGTCCACCATACTATCTCTTTCGCCATGGCCACCAGACAGATAAAAACTGCCTGCCCTTCCAGGCTAAAGGAAGGGGGCGGGGCAATCCTCACGATGGATTCAGCTGATAGCTGGATCCGTCCTACACGTGACAGCAGGTGTTCGACATAAACCCACAAGTCAGCAATGCTCGGACACTGGACGAGTGCGTGCAGGACGGTTTCGTCGCCCTGCGCGCATCTCGGACATGCCCGGCTGACGGCACCTCCATGCCTGTAGAGTTTATCCCGAACTGGCAAAGCTCCTCGGTAGCACTGCCAGGCCAGGGATTTCTGGAAGTTGTCCATAGGCCCCGGCCCGAAAGTCCTTCCGAAGAGATTGGCTAGTTGATTTTCGTCGACGCCTAGAGTTTCTCCAAGTACGTTGTCGCTCTTCCCCTCCACTAATCCCCTATAGAACGCCAAGGTGGAGTTTCCACCGATCACATTGCCCGATTGGTCGAGGGCTGTGAGCGCCTGAAGACATTCCAGTCTCCAAGCGCTCCCTCTCGGTCTTCGCTTGACCCAGGACTGCAGCTCCGTCAAGGAGACGAGCTGGGGAAAAACGTGTCTTGCAAACGGCGACCACACCTGATCACCGTCGAGGAAGAGGTGGAGATGTCGTAGCCTGAGCGCGTGTCTGCGCATCATCAGCCACGGCATGCCCAGCCCTCCACGTAGCGGGTGTTGACAGCAGATAATAATAATAATAATAACACGAGAGTGTTAATAATAATAAAAATGATTTCATTTATTAGCCACAAGGGCCGACATGTAGGGGACAATACAAAGACAGGGACAGTGGGGGTTTACAATAAGGTCGAGTAAAAGTGCACAATGGCAAGACTAATTTAACAATGAAAATATAAGAATATAAAATAAACTAAGCATAAATATAACAAAATAAATTCCCCGATAGGGGGTGGACGACCCTGGGGTGATTCGGGTACCCCACCAATCCTGAACCACCCTGCGCTTCTAGGGCACCCAGGAGAGCACACCTCTCCTCAGGTTAGCCAGCCTATAGGCGCATGGTCAGAGTAGGCCCATTCACACGAGCCATTCTCGCCACATTCACCCACCTTTTAGCAAATGTACTGGGGGGCAGCACTTCTCTCTCCACCCTCACCCTCCTTTCCAGGTGAAACTTGAAGAAGTTGATGAGGGATTGGCCGAAGAGAAAAGTGTCTGTCTTTAGTCCTTTCCACCTGGTCCACCATATAATCTCTTTCGCAACTGCCACCAGACAGGAAAATGTCCTGCTCTTCCTGACCTAAGGAAGGTGGCGGCTCGATCTTCACTATGGACTCGGCCGATAGCCGGATTCGTTCCACACGCGACAGTAGCTGTTCGACATAACTCCACAAGTCAGTAATGCACGGACATTGGACAAGTGCGTGCAGAACGGTTTCGTCGTTCTGTGCGCATCTTGGGCAGGTCCGTCTGATAGCACTTCCGTGCCTGTAGAGTTTATCCCGAACTGGCAGTGCCCCCCGGTAGCACTGCCAAGCGAGGGATTTCTGGAAATTGTCCATCGTCCCCGGCTCTAAAGTCCTCCGGTACAGACTGGTCAGTTCGACTTCGTCGAGGCCCAAAGCTTCTCCGAGTGCGTCATCGCACTTGCCCACCACTAATCCTATATAGAACTCGAGAGTGGAAGTTCCACTGATCGCATTGCCCGCTTGGTAGAGGGCAGTGAGTGCCTGGCAACATTCCAGGTGCCAGTCACCCAGTCTCGGTCTCTTATTGACCCAGGACTGCAGCTCAGTCAAAGAAATGAGCTGCGGAAAGGCCCGTCTGATAAACGGCTACCACACCTCTTCACCATTGAGGAGAGAATATCGGGAGATGTCGCAGCCTCAACGCATGTCTGCGCATCATTAGCCACGGCATGCCCATCCCTCCGCGTAGAGGGTGCTGGCAGCAGATGGACCGCCTCACCAACGGGACTTGTCCCCTCCACAAGAATTTGAAGAGGAGCCGTTCCAACTTGACGAGGCGCGGACGGGGGCAAGGCACGACGGTTAGGCGGTAGTAGATGACGGACGCGATGTACGCATTCGCCACCTCCGCGCGACCTTTTAGTGATAGCTTCCTCCCAGCCCATTTTTGGCTACTCTGCTCGTTACCTCGTCCCAATTCTTTTCCACCTGGAGGTCTGGTCCGAACCAAACCCCGAGCAACTTTACTGGTCCATCCGTCCAGCGCCCCACGACGCTGTTGGACGACATGGGCCTGCCTCTCCAGGTTCCGAGCTGCAAGCCCACCGACTTTTCCGGGTTAAGTTTGGCTCCTGTCAACCTTTCATATTCCTTCAATAAGGTGCCGACCACCTCGATTTCTGAGGTGTTCGACACCATCACGGTGATGTCGTCCGCATAAGCCGACACCGCCTTTCCACGTCCCGGTTCGAGCGGGATGCCTTGCAACAGCTCTAGCTTCCGCAGTAAAGGGTCGAGAGTCAATACGTACAGAAGGGAAGAGAGAGGGCACCCTTGACGGACCGATCGGGAGAGCCGAAATGGTTCCGAGAGGTGGCCATTAACCTTGACCACCGAGCGTGTGCTGCTGTGCATTGCAACGATCCAGCTTCTAAAGACAGGGCCGAAGCCAGCTGCTTTGAGGACAAACTCCAGATACCGATGGTCGACCCTATCGAATGCTTTCGATTGATCTAAATTGATCAGTGCCCCACCGAAGCCAGGTTTACACCCTACCCTCTCTATGAAGTATCGCATGAGGTGGAGATTGTCGTGTATGGACCTGGCTGGGATTGCGCAAGTTTGCGCCTCCCCAACCAAATCCTCGACGACAAGCGCCAATCTCTTTGCTAACACCTTGGCCAAAATCTTAAACTCTGTGTTGAGCAGAGTTATGGGCCTGAACTTGTCTAATGTATCCCTCTTGTTCTCGTCTTTCCTTATCAGCGTCACCACTCCCCTGCTCACAGAACTGGGAATACTCCCATTCTGCTGCCAGTTACAGTAGAGTGCTTCGAGGAGTTCGGAGAACAAGTCTGGCATATTTACGTAAAGCTCGTAGGGCAGGCCATCCAAACCGGGTGACTTGCGCCTCATGCAGCCGACAAGGGCGTCCTGAATTTCGGCTGAAGTAATCGGGCTTTCGCAGCGCTCAGCGTCGACCGTCGAGATGCGCGGCAAGCCGTCAAGGTAGGGACTGAAATCCGCTACTCTCTCTGACTCGCCACTCTCCCTGAACAACCGAGCAAAGTGCTGGCGAAAGGCCTCACACATCCGCTTGGAATCGCTTATCTCGTGTCCGTCTCGGTCCGCCAAAGACCGAATTGTGGTTTTATTACCACGCTGCGCCTCCGCCACGCGGGCCCATCGAACAGCTTTAGTTCCCTCGTTTCTCAGCGCACGCGCCTTAGCTCTGACAATGCAACCTTCGTGTTTGGCATTGAAGAAATTGTCTAATGCCATTCTCGCCGCTAGCACGTCAGTTGCGATGCCACTACAAATAGCCTCGTCTAACTTATCTACCAGCTCCCCCTCCTTTCTATTTTTCTCTAACGCTAGTTCTTTGCTGAACTCTATCGAAGTTACTCTAATCTCTCTTTTGAGAGCCCCCCACCATCTGTTGTTGATGATCCCCCCTGTCAACTTTTCCTTAACTAACTTGTTGACTCGGTCCCTGTAAGCCTTACGTGCCGGAAATGACATGTTCAGCTTCCAGTAACCCGGTCCTAACCTACGCGTTTTATTTAGGTCGACCGTACAGATCACAAATTTGTGATCTGAATAGGCGACCGTTTTAAAAAGTGGACAGCCCACACTATTTCTATCTATTTTCCTAATGAAGATTCTGTCTATATACGATCTAGATGACTCCATTCGGTTGGTCCATGTCCATACTGGCACATTGGGGAAATCTAGTCGATACCTGTCAGACAGTTGGAACTGGCTGAGTAGGTGCTTGAGGCTTTTGCACCCCCCGCTCCTATCGGCTACTCCCACACAATCCCAGCGTGCGTCTAAGATGCCTTTCCAGTCCCCCGCTAACAGTAAAGGGCGAGACGTACCCAGAAAGGTCTCCAGGCGCCTAAAGAAGTCAGGTCGTCCGGCCCCTGTAGGGGCGTAGACGGCCAGCAGTCTAAAGGGACCACCTTCGCTACTGCTCACATCCAAGACCACCAACTTACCGTCCGGGTCCCGGAAGATCGACCTTACCTCAAGATCCAGTCCTTTCCTAAACAGCACTGCCACCCCACCCCCATTCCCGGCCTGCTAACAGATGCGAAGATCTGATAGTCGTCGAAAATGGGGGCTAGTGCGCGCGTGTCGGAAATTCTGGTCTCGCTTACGGCAATCACATCGATTTCCAGTGACCGGAGGTCGTTCAGCAGGCGACCCTGCTTCCAGGGTGACCCCAGGCCGCGAACATTTAAACTTCCTACTCTTAATATGGCCATATTGGTAAGCTAAGAGAGAGAGAGGGAAGGTTTACTTACCTCCCGGGTCTTGTGAAGGTCGGGTGGTTCGACCTCCATGGTTGGTGGGGTTTCTTTTGGGAACCCCTTTAAAAGTCTTGATGTGGGTTTCACATTCGGGTTTCCCACGTCTTGAGGAAAGCTCTCTCGAATTTCTTTGAAGGAATTGAGTGACATTCGGACCAGAAGCAAATCTTCTGGCACGCAAAATGTGCTCATTTTAAAAATCTCCCCCTCTGTTTGAATGTCCTCGCTTCGCGCTAAGAGGGCCATCAGTTTATCGTTGGCCCTTCTGACAAGCACGAAGTTTTTAACATTTTGTTGGTGTGGTTTTATTTGTTTTCGTTTTGGTGAAGGTGGCGGCGATGGTTTTGGTGGTGTTGTTTCGGGTATGTCTATGTTTGTTGTAGGTGTGGTGTCTGCAATTTCAGGTATTTGTGTGTTTATTTGTACTTGTGTTTGTTTTGGTTGTTTGCGTTTCGGGGATTGTGAAGGTGATGTCGATGTTGCTGATGGTGCTGATGTTATTGGGGAAGTGTTTGCGTTAGTGGTGTCTGTATTTTTTGTTGTGTGTGTTTTTGTGTTTTGTTGGGGCTTTTTTTTTGTGAGTTTTCTGTTCTTTTGCATTTTGGGGTTTTCCTTCATCTTCGCTGCTGGAAGACAAAGGGTCTGTGTCTGTGAGTGTCTCTGTGTCTGTGTGTGCGTTTATTTTTTTTTGTCTGTATGTATAATTGGGGGGGGGGGGGAGTGGGAGAGCTTTCCTCGTTTTCTCCTTGGATTGGTTTTGGTGTTGGTGGTGATCCGGCTGCTTTTGATGTTGGTGTCCGTGTTTTTGTTGATGTTGTTTTTGGTGGTGGTGGTGGTCAGCTTTCCGTGCTGACACTGGCGTTGGCAACAAAGGAGGTTTGCGACCCCCTGCATTTTTGCGCTGAGGGCAGAAGACTTGAAGATGCGTTGCTTCCCCGCAAACGAAGCAGCGTGGCCTTCTTCCGTCAATCATTAGTTGGATTGTTGTCCCGTCCCGCAGGCGGGCAAAATCTGGGATGTTATTCATGTCTTCCGGTTTCATTTGGAGAAGAATCTCCAAATCCATTCCGGACCAGTCCTCTCTCTCTGTCCTTTTGATGTCCAGGAGGGTGGTGTCTGTCCCCTCCTCGATTACGCATCCCAGCAGCCACCATATGTTCATTCCTGGTTTTACTGTCCTTTTACTGTTTTACTGTCCTTTTACTGGTTTTACTGTCCATTCACTGTCCTTTTACCCATATAGGACGGATGCATGATAATGCGTTCCGTTCTGCAGGGGGTCACCGAGTGCTTAAGAGCGAGGGCCTCGGTTTTGAACAGTACCGAGATGGTACCGAACTGTTTGCCTCTTGCTTTGTACTCTATGTTACTTCCGATGTACTCCAAAGCAGCCTCTACCTCAGCTTGGCTCGCAAGTTCCACTTTTCGTGTCTGCACCGAAATACATCGAAAGAGCACCGTCCTCCTTTGCATGGCCGTTATTGCCTCGTCCGGGATGGTCAGGTTTGCCAGGACTTCTCCCGTTTAATTAGCCTCCACGCTTTGGCCAACTGTTCGTCTTTATCGCTAATATCAATATCAATATTCAATAAGCGCTTTGTTTTTGCTGCTGCTGCAGCAAATGTGGTGTTTCTGATGCTCTTATTGTTGTTGTTGTCATTCTTGCTGTTGCCACCGCCATCCTTGTTTACATTGAAGCTGTCGGTGTTATTGTCGTTATTGCTCTGAGTTGTTGTTGTGGTGGTGGTGGTGGTGGTGGCGGCGGTGGTGGTGATGTCGTTTTCAGATGATACTGCCGCTATGGCAGAAGGTTGTGATGGTAGCTTTTTAGTTTTGTCTTCACATTCAGTAGAGTGGATGACAGGCATGACTGTAGCCGTCGTAGTCGTGGTGAAATCTGCAGTGGCTGCCTTTAAACTTTTGACCTGAACGTTGTTTACCGTTTCAAGGTCGAAAATTTCCATAATTTTCTTTTGGTGGGGAAGCGATTTTTTTCGAAGTTTAAAAAAAATAAATCTGAATATTCGGGCTTAAAGCCCGAATATTGAGAGGTATCCCTCTCTTTAAATCAAGATGTGTACCTTAAGTTTCGTTAATGACAAGAAAATACAAAAAAAAGACACTTTAAAACAGCTTAAAGCTACGAACCTTTTCCCCCGCAGACTTGTCTGTTTTCACACATGTGCGGCCAATAATAATAATAATAATAATAATAATAATAATAATAATAAAAACACGAGAGTGCAAGAGAAGGAGAGGGAGAAAATTAACCGATACCAGGACTTAAAGTGGGAGGTAAAAAGGATTGGAACTGCCATGAAGTCAAAGTGATCCCAACTGTCATAGGCGCACTAGGGACTATCTCAAAAAGTTTCCAGGGATGGTTAAAGAAAATTGGCCCCTTCACGCTTTTTGGAACGCTTCAAAAGGCATGCTTGCTGGGAACAGCAAGAACCCTCCGATACGTCCTGAATATCTGAGGCTGCAGGTAGTGGCTTGATATTCATCACAACAAACTTTCCAGTTAACTAACATCAATGACTGAGACTAAAAGAGTAATAACAATAATAATAATAATAATAATAATAATAATAATAATAATAATAATAATAATAATAAGAAGAAGAAGAAATGGCACTCCAGAGATTATACATTAACCGAGTGGAGAGGTGTCACAGACACTTCAATGGGTTTTTCTGGGGTTCAGAAAAACCCATTGTTCTTAGAGTTTATCTTCCCCTCTAAGTGAATGTAGTCTTCATCAGAGGTCCACTGCAGATTGAGAAAATTTCGGTTGTTTTCCATGTTCTCCAACATTTTCTCAGCCATAACGTTTCTCTTAGTCTTATCAGCTACAGTAAGTTTTTGTTTAGTCTGTATTCGGTAGGGGTATTTTTTAAGATCCTGGTTGACCACCCTCTGAAAATTTCCGTGGAGAGACCGAAGGATTAGCTTCTCTTGCGCAGTGATCATTTTGGGCTCTGTCCAACAGGCTCTCGGATCATGTCAATAACTTCTTGTTTACGCTTCCTGGGTCGTCCAGACTGAGTAAGACAGACTTCGCACATTGTATTGGGGTTCTCCATTGTCCCGTAGGCATCAAACATCTTTACCCAGTTTTGTATATTGGCTTTGAAGGGAGATTTGTCCGTTCCCCCAAAAATGGATGAAATTGCTCCTGGACCTATTTGCACAAGCCACATTTATAGTAGGGTTTCACACAGAAAATCCTGAAATTTAAGCTTGATGGGTTAGGAAATTAATATAGAGTTACATAAAACGTCTGCGACACACACACACACATACACACACACACGCACACACACATGTACACACACACACATATATATATATATATATATATATATATATACAGGGTGTCCCCAAACATTTATACACACTTTGATTAGAATGCTGTTGAAGTGTGTATACATCTTTTAGGACACCCTGTAATATATATATAAGCAAAGAGATATTTAATTTGTTGTGTTGGTAATTCAACAAATTTATTTATAACAGATTCGAAGCACTCAACAGATTTCCTGTAGTATAATATCAATGATATTAATAAATGGAAACTATATTTATAAAACCATATTTATTTTATTATATATATTTCAAGGGTACCAAAAACTTTGGTACGCGCTCATCAGATAAAATACAAAATTTGTTTTATAAATAGTGACATAACTCAGAAACCAGACCTCATCGGTTCAGGTTCCGATAAGGTCTGGTTTCTGAGGTATGTCACTATTTATAAAACAAATTTTGTATTTTATCTGATGAGTGCGTACCAAAGTTTTTGGTACCCTTGAAATATATATAATAAAATAAATATGGTTTTATAAATATAGTTTCCATTTATACTTGATATATATATATATATATATATATATATATATATATATATATATGAATATCCTTTTGTTTATTCTTCCATTTAAAAATGTTGAAATTTATAGGCGAGTGTGTCATCTGGTGTTTTTATTCCTACACAAAATATTTGATATATATGAATAATAATGAAGCTATTGATTTGAAATGAAGTCCATTTTCATACCATATCTCATAACCCCAGCCCCAGTCCCACCCAACAAAAAAACCTGGCATTTATTTTGATATCATTAAAAAAAAATTATCATGTGTATGAATAATCCATATGACCGATTTAGTATTGACCCTATGAGCAAGCTTTTAGGTAATGTTCCGTTTGGTTAGATTTACAACACACCATGTCGCCTAAACTCAATTAAACTATACCCTGCCGTTATTGTAGGTATTATTTCGTGATGGACAACATGCTTTGTTGCATAGAGTTGCGCCTCTTTATGTTCTGAATTCAAATCCCGCTGAGGTTAGCTTTGCTTTTCATCCTTACGGAGTCGATAAAATAAAGTACCGGTGCCACACTGTGGTTATTTGATCGACTTTCCCCTTCTCCTAATTATTGGCCTTGTGCTTAAATCAGAAACCATTATTTCGTGGTGGCCCTTTCATCATTAAAGGGTCGATAAAATAAAGTACCAGTAAAACACTGGGGCTGATGCAATTGATTTTCTCTTGTCCCCAAATTGCTGGCCTTATTCCTAAATTAGAAACCATTATTTCGTGGTGGCCCTTTCATCATTAAAGGGTCGATAAAATAAAGTACCAGTAAAACACTGAGGCCGATGCAATCGACTTTCTCCTGTCCCCAAATTGCTGGCCTTATTCCTAAATTAGAAACCATTATTTCGTGGTGGTAAGATTACTAAAGTAGAACATTGGTGGATTGGCAGTATCGGTAGAGAGTCGGACGCCATACTTTCCAGCATAGTTACGTCCCTTTACGGTCTGAGTCCAAATCCCGCCGAGGTTAACTTTGCCTTTCATCCTTACGGGGTCGATAAAATAAAGTACCAGTAATGCACTGGGTAATTGCTGGCCTTGTGCCTAAAGTAGAAACAATTATTACGGTGGATTGGCAATATCGGTAGAGAGTCGGATGCCATACTTTTCAGCATAGAGTTACGGCCCTTTACGGTCTGAGTTCAAATCCCGCCCAGGTTAACTTTGCCTTTCATCCTTACGGGGTCGATAAAATAAAGTACCAGTAATGCACTGGAATAATTGCTGGCATTGTGCCAAAAGTAGACCATCATTATTACTTTTAGTGCTTCCGGCTTTTTACGTACTGAGTTCAAACCCTACCGTTCAATTTTGCCTTTCATCCTTTAGAGATCGATAAAATATAGTATCAGTTAAGTACTGAGATCGATATAATTGACTTACTCCTCCCAACAAGAGTCCTGGCTGTGTGTCTTAAGTAGAAACCATTAATCAATGGAGCGTCGAACAAAATGCTTTGCAATATTTGTTCCGGCTCTTTACTTTCTGAATTGAAATACCGTCAAAGTCAACGTTGCTTTTCATCTTTTCGCAGTCAATAAAATAGAGTGCCAGCTAAATATTGGCATCGATTTAATCAACTTTCTTCTCTTTTAATATGGCCTTAAGTCTGCCTAAATTAGAAACCATTATTTCGCCCAGTCAATGTCTTTTATTCATACATTAGTGCATCTTAGACTACTTTATCCAACGTAGTCTATAAGATTTGGAAGATACGGTTGTTATTTCTTGCAGGTTGAGTTACCACGTAATGACTACTTCATTTGTGGATTTATTTCAAGCATGATCCATTGCATGCATTCATGAATATAAATGAGATTTCTTATATAGTCATAACTCTTCGTGTTATTTCTCGAAAAATTGTCAATGAGAAGTGATGATGGTCATGCCTTTCTTTTCAAATAACATTCACTTGTGTCGTAAATGCTGTAGTAGAGAGAGAGGGAGAAAGAGGGAGAGGGAGAGGGAGAGAGAGGGAGAGGGAGAGAGAGGGAAAGAGAGGGAGAAAGAGAGGGAGAAATAGAGAAGGAGAAAGAGGGAAGGAGAGAGCGAGGGATGGAAGGCGAGAGGGAGAAAAAGTGGAGATAAGTGA
>OZ024743.1:213059057-213074057 GCA_964016885.1 Eledone cirrhosa
CCGTAATTAAGTGGTTAAACTCCTTAAAATCCCCAAATGCGAAGTTCACACAGTTTGACAATGTCGATTTTTACCCGTCGATCTCAGAGACCCTGTTAAACAAAGCGTTGGACTTCGCTACCACTTATACCACCGTCGATGGTTTAGACAGGGAAATCATCGCTCACTGCCGGAAAAACCTCCTCTTCAACGACGGAGTAGCCTGGGCAAAGAAGTCTACATCTTCAGACCTGTTCGACGTCTCCATGGGATCGTTTGACAGTGCTGACGTATGTGACTTGGTTGGCCTTTTTATCTTAGACATATTACGTGTTAGATTCCCGGACTTCCACACGGGAATATACCGTGACGATGGATTGACTTTATCGAGCCATAAAAGTGGTCACGACCTCGACCGGTTTAAAAAAGACTTAGCTTCTACCTTCAATGAGTTAGGCCTTAGGATAACAGTAGCCACCAACCTCTCTAGCTTAGATTTCTTAGACATTAATTTAGACCTTCGCACACACCCCCACAGACCCTTCCATAAGCTAAACGAGAAACTTAATTACATTCACAAGGATTCATGCCACCCTCCGACTGTTTTTAGAAACTTCGTTAAGAATATCAGTACTAGAATCTCAAACCTCTCCTCTAATAAGGTTATCTTTGACAGGGCGGCACCCTACTATAACACGGCGTTGGCTAACAGCGGCTTCTCACAACCTATCACCTACTCTCCCACTAGCAACAACACCATTAAGAAAAGTAAGCGCATCAATAGACAAACTATCTGGTTCTCTCCTCCCTTCTCACTCAACGTGAAAACCAATGGAAAACATTTTCTAGCCCTCTTAGATAGACACTTCCCCATAGGTCATAAATACCACTCCATCTTTAACCGACACAAAGTTAAACTAGGATACTCCTGCGCTAAGAACATGAAGGCCCACATCTCCAGCAGCCCTGGGAGCAACACCCCACCAGGGTGCTCTTGCCGTAAGCCTGAAGCTTGCCCCCTTCAACAGCAATGCAACAAACCAGCTGTAATCTATGAAGCTGTGGTCACTTCCAACCGACCAAACGAACCACAGGAGGACAAATCCTATGTGGCCATGACGGAGGGCCGATTCAAGGAGCGTTTCTTGAACCACAAGTCCACCTTCAGATACCCGGACAGACGTTCATCCACGAAACTCTTGAGCCACGTATGGTCCCTCAAGGACTCAAGTATAGGCTACTCCATTCAATGGAAAGCCATCACTAAATCCAAGCCATACGCAAGGGGAAATCCGACGTGTGGCTTATGTATTGACGAACGAATAACTATCCTAAAGAGATTACGCAATAGTGATTGCCTAAACACGAGGAGTAAATTTTTCACACGTTGTCCACACGTCACCAAACATCTATTGTATAACTACAAGGCTCCGGAGTGATTCTTAGTAATTTTATTTTTAATTCTTTTAAATTTTATTTTCAACCTAAAAACTTTCCGGACTTTCGCAGTTATCTTCCTTACACTTCCCGCATGCAGTCTAGTATTGCTTGCGTGAAGTGACCGAGTTTCTGCGCATGCGCGTTCGTACGGTTGTCCTTCCTGTTCCTATATCCATACACATATCCCGAGCTGAAGATCCGCGAAGGTGAAACAATTGTTCTCGGTATGGTGAACTAACTGTTGTGTAACCACTTCTATATATATTATATATATATATATTACATATATATATATTATATATATATATATATATATATATATACAGTATTTTCCGTTGTGTTGTAATATAAATATTACACACAGTAGATTATCAGCTCACGTAGAGTTTGCTCGACGGTTCCAGTTGTAGTTCCAAAAGTAATCCGGAGAAAAATAGAAAGATTTGAATGGATACAGTTTAGTTGAAAGGAATTTATTGACACGTGTTTCTATAACAGTTACATAACCTAAAACAGCTGCTATCTACAAACTTTTAGTTATGCAGACATTCAATATTTCAATGTTATTATTTACTGTCATTTCATCAGAATAATATTACTGAGGACCTATTTAGTTTTTATAGAGAATATTAGGAGGGAGGGGTGAAGTTGTTAGAAGAATAGTTGAAGGAGTGGTTTTTCGATAGCAGTGAGAATTCTTGGTGGCAGTGAGTAATTAGATTCCCATCTGTTGTTTTGACATTTTTTATAGAATATATTATTGGTTATTTTTCTAAATCTATAGAAGGATTAGAGATAGTAAAGATATGCGTGGTTGGTTTTGTGTTTGCACTTAATTAACATTCAGACTTAAATTTTTCTTTCAAGTGTACGTATCCTTTCACCCACGCATTCACAAACAAATATATTTGCACACCTCTACAAAATACATATACTCACAATTCACATATTCATACTTACATATATATACACATGCATACACATATATATACACACATGTATTCATGTACATACATACGCGCTCATGTGTATACATTTTCATACTCAACTTATCTTTATATACACACGTATAGACACACATATATACATACATACTCTAGTCCATGTGTACACACATACACATACATACACATCCATATACACATACATACATACACACATATATATATATATATATATATATATATATATATATATATATATATATATATATATATATACACATATATATAAGCACTTTAATACATGAATACACTTACATCTAACTATACACATCAAACATATATATATATTTACTTATTTATATACATTTTCACATATATATACATACTTATGGACGTTTTTAGACACATTCATTATCGCATATTTGTACCTATTCTCATCAGCATATCTTTCCATTATTAGTGTGGTAATTTAAGGTTATTAATATATGTTGAGAAGAGATTGTTTTTATATTTTTCTAACTAGATTAAGGTTTATATAGATATATATATATATATATATATATATATATATATATATATATATATATAGCAGATCGTCCCTCAGATACCACTGGTTCACTGCCCTAAACACGCTGTGACATCTCTCTGCCGCATGTAGCTGGACGGTCGCTTTAGATTCTCTTAGAGTTGTTTGGAATGTATAGTCTTACACGCGCTGATGAACCATAGGCTATTCTATTTCAGTCAACAACTTCCTGGCGAAACAGATCTCTTTGGATTTGTGCGCGTGTGTTATATAGTTATAGGGGGGCGTATATACATTTTAATTTATATTTTTAATTATTGTGTGTCTACCCTGCCTTCCATATAGATTCTATACACTGGTGGTTTTCTCTGTTTTATTGATGGCACACTTTCTCTCTCTAATGTGTTACCTTTTCAACATATTGTATATGTGTTTAGGGCAGTGAACCAGTGGTATCTGAGGGACGAGCTGCTAGAAAGGGCAGCTAGAAAGAGCAGCCCCAAAACCACTCAAAGAAGTGTGCTCAATCAAACAGAGAGAGAGGAAAGACTGTTATAAGGAGCGTTATATATTATATATATATATATATATATATATATATATATATATATATATCCTATTATTACTATTCTCCTCTATTGTTGAGAAGAAAATTTGGTCGTTCCGACTGCTGCTAGTGATAGTTGCGGCCGGTTGACCTACCTCCCTCTGCATCTATCTTTACTTCGGCCCTTGAAAAAATTGATTCCACTTCATTCACTCTCATCTCGGGAACAGTTTTGGATAGCGCTAGTTCGTAATTTAAATTCAAGAATTTTATATTCTTCGAATGAAAAGAACCTTCTGACGAGAATCTTTCTTTGCAACGAAGGCCGTATGGCCTCCGTTTATTTTTGGGATTCGAAACCGATCGGTAAAGGTAACTATAGTAGGTAAAGTCAATTTTTTAAAATTTATTTTGAAACTTTTTCATTATTTGCTAAATCTTGTTTATATATGTTCTGGCTCGTTAATTTATTAACCTGCCATTGAACCACATTGGCATTTGGTTGGACAATACATGCGCCCCTTAGCGCCTTGTGCGTGAAGGAACACATATCCTATTATTACTATTCTCCTCTATTGTTGAGAAACAAATTTGGTCGTTCCGACTGCTGCTAGTGATAGTTGCGGCCGGTTGACCTACCTCCCTCTGCCTCTATCTTTACTTCGGCCCTTGAAAAAATTGATTCCACTTCATTCACTCTCATCTCGGGAACAGTTTTGGATAGCGCTAGTTCGTAATTTAAATTCAAGAATTTTATATTCTTCGAATGAAAAGAACCTTCTGACGAGAATCTTTCTTTGCAACGAAGGCCGTATGGCCTCCGTTTATTTTTGGGATTCGAAACCGATCGGTAAAGGTAACTATAGTAGGTAAAGTCAATTTTTTAAAATTTATTTTGAAACTTTTTCATTATTTGCTAAACCTTGTTTATATATATATATGTATGTATGTATGTATGTATGTATGTATGTATGTATGTATGTATGTATGTATGTGTGTGTGTATGTGTGTGTGTGTGTGTGTGTGTGTGTGTGTGTGTGTGTGTGTGTCTGTGTGTGTGTGTGTGTGTGTGTGTGTGTGTGTGTGTGTGTGTGTGTGTGTGTGTGTGTGTGAAACATGTTCCGTGTATGAACATATATGAATAATATCATATAATATATATACATACTACGGGCTTTTCAAACCTTTTCAGAAACAAAATATGTTTCAGTACTGAAAAATTGCGGTCCCTACACCAACAAAATATGTCATTTCAAAGAGTACTACGCACATATTTGAGACGTAATATTTGCTACACACTTAACTATTTAAAATCTTGTTTCACTACCTATCACGTTCACGCATGTACTGAATGTAAATATTTCTTTTGCAAATGTTACTTTAAAAGGTGACAGGCTGCAATGACGACCATTTTATTACCCTCAAATAGTCCACTTTGAATTAGATTATATATTTACTGACCGACTCGTATCTCAAGGTTTGTTTATATCGTCTTCACTTTTCCCTAAGTACATTCATAGCCTCGTTATTATTTGTAACAACACACTCCTGAGTAGATAATACTATACTTCATTACGTTACGTTCCCCTCAGAGGTATCGTTTACATGGCACTTAAATACATTATGTAATACTATGCGAAAACGAAATACAACCTCTGAAATATCTAAAGTTTTTATAAATCTCTTCTATGTATGAGCCCATAACCCCAGGGGAGTCGTAGGGGCGCTATATTGACATATGGCATTTTAATGGCAATTTTTAAACCTAGCGGAGCCCATTTCCTCTTCAGATCTGAATACAGCAGATTTCTTCCAGAGAAGGATAGAGAGTGAGAGAAAGGAGGTGAGGAAGAGATAGGTTACAAGGTAACATAAAACAAAAGCCCTTCACAGTTTAGTCCCTTTGATAGGTTTTCGTCAGTATTGGCTTAGGTCATGTTTAACTTAATAACACCACCTGGCGAAGTTTTTCAAATCATGATTTGCACTCCATGGCCCACTCAAGTAGATAGTTATTGTTTTCGGAGACATATCCGGGTGTAGGGGGTTTATCCGGAATTTCTTGGCGGAATTTGTCCAAGGACCTTTTGAATTTTGTGGGATCTGTTTCTGTTTTTATGTATTTTGGTGTAACGTTAAAGAGAGCCAGACCAGTTGAGGTGAAATAATTGTGCTGTAATGTTGTTATCACAATCGAGTTTCATTGTTGATGTGGGTGGATAACAGGGGGCCAAACCTTAGATGTATTTTAAAGATGATACCAACATCATTTGGGCAATGCTGATGGAATATTTTTCACATCATGCTAATAATTCAGTTTTCATGGAGATTTGAGGAGAGTAAAGTTTGTTCTAGTCGACTTCAAATAGTCAAGATATAAGATATTTGTCACTGATGTACTCAAACTCAATAAATGATAGTTAAAAATACCACTTAGAGAATTATATACATATATAGAATAACCTTTACGAAGTTAGCTATGGGAGATTCCTAACAGAGCAGTCTAAAATAAGCCTACTTATATATACTTATATTTGTATTACATAGAAATGATTTCTACAGGACTAGAACTATTTCATTCGTATAAAATCACCAGGGATGTTCTGTAGAAGTCATTTCTACATAATAGATATGCTTATTCTCTACCAACGTATAGAATACCTTATTCAACTAGAAACTAAACAAATCTAAACCAAATCCATGCTATCCGCAAACTCACGCAAACGGAGATCATAATTCTACAATCAACCCTACCTACAAAACAGTACTGCATTAGCCATAAAGTAAATTCAAATACGTTCTTCAAAACCCCGCCCCAGCCTTCTCAGTCAAACAACAACCAGCATGCTCCAATATACAAACATGGCTGTCTATCTACCTATCTATACCTATCTAGGTCGTACCTAGATAGGTTTTTAGTTAGAAATAAGGACAGGGACTTTTTAAGTTGTCCAGAAATGCTCATGGTTGGCTATTCAGACCACAAGTTGGTGACCTGCATGGTCAACCTTGATAGAACGCATAGACAGGGCCTCGGTTACTGGAAGCTCAACTTGTCCTTGCCGGCAAGTAGAGCTTACAGGGATCGGATTAGTACGTTAGTTAAGGAACGGTTGACTGGAGCGATCGTCAACAGCAGGTGGTGGGTATCTCTAACGAGAGAGATTAGAGTAGTCTCGATAGAATTTAGTAAGGTTCTAGCTGCGGATAGGAATAGGAAGGAAAGGGAGCTAATAGATAGAGTAGAAGAGGCAACGTGGCCAGAGTGCTAGCGTCGAGAACGGCTTTGAGCCAGTTTTTCGACGCGAAGCACGAAGGCTGCGTTGTCCGAAGTAAAATACGCGCTCTAGGGAACGAGGGGACCAAAGCTGTTAGCTGGGCCCGCGTGACAGAGGCCAACAGTGGAACTAAATCCACCATCCGGTCTTTGCGAGACCTGGATGGACGGGCGATTCTTGAGCCTAAGCAGATGTGTGAGGCCTTTCAAAGGCACTTTTCCCGACTGTTCGGGAGGGGCGGGGAGCCGGTTGGGAATGTGGACTTCGGTTCATACCTCGACGGCCTGCCGCGTCTCTCGGACAGGGAGGCGAAGTCCTGCGAGGAGCCGATTTCGGCCGCTGAGATAGAGGACGTGCTGAGCCAATGCGGCAGCGCAAATCCCCGGGTCTCGATGGTCTTCCTTACGAATTATATCTAGCTATGCCGGACTTGTTCCCCGATCTCCTCGAGGCGGTCTACTGCAACTGGCAACAGAACGGGAGAATTCCCTGTACTGTGACCAAGGGCGTAGTCACGCTAGTGAGGAAGGACGAGAACAAGGGGGACGAAATAAGTAACTTCAGGCCCATAACTCTGCTAAATACAGAGTTACAGATTTTGGCCAAGGTGCTAACAAAGAGGTTGGCGCTTGTCGTGGGCAACCCGGTGGGAGATGCGCAGACATGCGCTATCCCGTCCAGGTCCATCCATGACAACCTCCACCTCATGCGATACATCATAGAGAGGGTTGGGAACGAACCCGGCTTTGGTGGGGCTCTGATCAACTTGGATCAATCTAAGGCGTTCGATAGGGTCGACCATGGTTACCTGGATGCGGTGCTAGCGGCGGCAGGCTTTGGACCCGTTTTCAGGGGCTGGATCACTGCTATGCACAGCGGCCGCATCTGCTCTAGGGTCAAGGTGAACGGCTACCTCTCGGAGCCGTTCAAAATCGCGCGGTCCATCCGACAAGGGTGCCCTCTCTCCTCCCTTCTGTATGTGTTGACTCTCGAGCCACTACTGCGGAAGTTGGAGTTGTTGCAGAGCATCCCTTTGGAACCGGGATTGCGGAAAGCGGTGTCGGCCTACGCCGATGACGTGACAGTAATGGTGTCGACGGCCTCCGAAATCGGGGCGGTCGGCACCTTACTGGAGGAGTACGAAAGGTTCACAGGGGCTAAGCTGAACCGGGACAAGTCGATCGGTTTGCAACTCGGCACGTGGAGGGGCAGACCGATGCCCTCCGATGGCGTCGTCGGACGCTGGACGGAGGGCCCGGTGAAGTTGCTCGGGGTCTGGTTCGGACCGGACCTCCAGGTGGAGAAGAACTGGGCGGAGGTTACGAACAGGGTGTTTGCACTGACCCAAAAGTGGGCCAGTTGCAAACTATCCCTGAAAGGTCGGGCGGAGGTGGCGAACACCTATATAGCATCCGTCATCTACTACCGCCTGACCGTAGTGCCCTGCCCAAGGGAAACCCTCGCCAAGATGGAGCGCGCGCTCTTCCAATTCCTTTGGAAGAGGCGGGCTCCCTTGGTGAGGAGATCCATCTGCTGTCAACACCCTTCGGAAGGAGGGCTGGGGATGCCGTGGCTAATGCTGCGTAAACACGCATTAAGGCTACGGTACCTCTACGTATTCCTCACCGGTCAACCGGTGAGGGCCTCGTTTGTGAGACGAACCTTTCCCAGACTCGTCTCACTCACCGAGCTGCAATCCTGGGTCAAGCAAAGACCGAGAAAACTGGGCGCCTGGCACACTGAGTGTGCCCAGGCGCTCACCGCCCTCTGGCAGGCGGATCCGGTTATCAGTGGAGACTCCACCGCAACATTCTATAGAGGGCTGGTACGCAGCAGGTGCGACGACGCCCTCAGAGAATCCCTAGACATGGAGGAGGACGAACTGGCCAGCCTGTTCGGTAGGACATTCAGCCCGGGACCTATGGACAACTTCCAGAAGTCCCTGGCCTGGCAGTGCTACCGAGGGGCTCTACCCGTTCGAGAAAAGCTCTACAGACACGGGCGCCCGGGTTGGGTCCCCGCCAAAAAGATCTGTCCCAGATGCGTGTGCGACGAGGAAACCGTTGCACACGCATCGGTACACTGCTCGGGCGTAGCCGATCTGTGGGGCTATGTCGAACAACTGCTGTCAAGGGTGGGACCGATCCGGTTGACCACCGAGTCCATTGAAATGATCAAGTCGCCTCCTCCCTTCAAAAATGAAGGAGAGGCGGTGTTTCTGTGCGTAATAGCCATGGTGAAAGAAGTTGTATGGTGGACGCGTCTGAAAGGACTGAGGTCAGGCACCTTTCTCTCTGGCCAACAACTGGTCCGTTTCTTCCGATATCATTTCGGAAGAAGGATCAGGATGGAGAGAGAGGTGCTCCACCCCAGTCGATTTTATGAAAGGTGGGTGAAAGTGGCGAGAATGGCCCGTGTGAATGGGCCTTCTCTTTACATAAGCCTGTAGGTGGAAAAGAGGAAGGAACGAGGGAGCACCCCCTCTCTGTGCTCCTGAGGAGAAGGGTTGCGCACTTTTTTCGGGGGTGTGTGCGACCCCCAAGGCGCCTCCTCTCTATTGTAGATTTTGTTATAAATTTTATCTTGTTATATTTTATTTTATTTTTATATTTTGTTATTGCCTCCTCCTTATTGAGGACGCCTTGTTTTGTAAACTCCCCCATTGTACTTGTCCCACTTTTTGATGCCCTGGTGGCAAATAAAAAGAAACATATCTATCTGTCTAACTATCTATCTGTCTGTATCTCTCTCTCCCCCCCTCTCTCTCTCTATATATATATAGAGAGAGAGAGAGAGAGGGGGAGAGAGAGAGTTTGTCATCTTTTTAATCATATATATATATATACATATATATATGATTAAAAAAATGACAAACACAGAGATACAAAAACAATCAATGCTATTAGGTTCACTCTTTGGATGTAAGAGAAAAAGGAAGTTCAGCGTATCGGACTTTAGTCCTTCGTCAGGAGAGAGGAGAGTACAAGTAGAAAGATTAGAAAAAAATTAGGAAAAAATAAAAATAGAAAAAGGGGGACATGTGAGCGTGTATATATATATATATATATATATATATATATATATATATATATATATATATATATATGTGTGTGTGTGTGTGTGTGTGTTTGTGTGTGTGTAAGTGTGTGTGTGTGTTCATATATATTATACATGTGTGTGTGTGTGCGTATGTATATATGTGTATATGTGTGAACACCCAACAAAAGAACCAACTGCTATTTCCACTATTCATTGAAGTGACTAGAATGTGTTAAGATGGCCCATGAAATCTTTATTGAGAGACTAGAACAAAACACCAACCACCATTTAAATATTACTGAGAGCTTATAGAATTAAACAAACAGATATAAATTACTCGTCTTTCTCTCAGAACAAAAGTTTTTAATGGTTTTGTATGGAATGGAATCAGGTTTCTGTAGACTATTTGTAATTATTGTATTCTATACGAAATAACAACACTAATTTGGTTTTGATTCTAACAAATGTTGGTATATAATACTAATTGCTTCGCTTAGGTGCAACTGCTTTTAATATGAAATTCTAGGGAAATCTTTGTTTGCATTCTGGTTTAGTCACAAGTCAGATTGAATCATTAGATGCCATTCTGTCTGATACACACACACACACACACACACACACACACACACACACACACACACACACACACACACACACACACACACACACATATAGTTTATAATAAATACGAAGACTTAAATCCGAAGAGGGCTCGATAAGGATTGTATATATATAAAAGTATATATAAACCCGCAGAGCAAATATTTATTATTATTATTATTGTGTGTGTGTGTGTGTGTGTGTGTGTGTGTGTGTGTGTGTGTGTGTGTGTGTGTGTGTGTGTGTGTGTGTGTGTGTGTGTGTGTGTGTATGCGTGCGCGCGCGTGTGTGTATGTATATATATATATATATATATATATATAAATATAATTTCAGCGAGATCGTATTTCGGCTGTGGTAAAAAACAAAGCGAAACGCAATTTTCGAGATATGCGGCAATGGACTAAAAGAAGACCAGAGCAAATAACAGAGGTTATAGAGGGCAAAGAAACTGAAAACGGCGGTCATGAAGCTATCAGCCACCGGAGCCAAAAAAACGAAGCAAGCTAAACAGGTTAAACAAAAGAATTTACCTGGACCTCCTGGAAATTGATGATATAATCCAGTGGGTGGTTTCTGTGACACCTAAATCAATTATACTGCCTGCTTTCATTGTAAGCTTTTGGTATAACGATCATATATATATATATATATATATATATATATATATATATATATATATATATATATAGTATATATATATATATATAGTATATATATATATATATATATATAGTATATATATATATATATATAGTATATATATATAGTATATATATATATATATATATATATATATATATATATATATATATATATATATATATGTACATGTGTGTATATATATATATATATATATATATATATATATATGTACATGTGTGTATGTAAGTTCAGACACACTGAAGATTCAAAGCATTATCAATTAAGTTGACAAAATCGGGTGAAGAAATAGAGAGGTGAGGTTGAGTGGAGAAGAGGAACGCACCTATTGCTCATAGACATCCCCAGCATCAGATCTTGTTTAAAAAGTACCATGAAAGTTTCTACATCTACCGGCTTCATCTATCGTGACGCTATCTGCGCATGTACGGATATTTTCATAAAACCCAGCTGTTACATAGAGCCAGTGTCCTCGCAGTTGTATTCGCAGGGTTACGTTCCTATAGCATCTGCGAAGAGTGGAAAACTGTGAATATTGGACGTGGTCCACAAAAATGCCTACAAACATCAAAATATAATAAAAAAAGAGGGAGCGTCTTATGCTAAGGGCGTTCAATAGGCCGGCAAATACGGTATATTGTTATTAATAATTTAGCGTTAAAAATATATATGTTGCAACGAAAAATGCCCTGAAAAAATCGCGTAAGATATTTACGATTCCGCAAATATGCGGTGGTTTCCACGAACAATTATTAGTTAGGTTCTAAGGAAAATTCAGCGAATAACCGGGGCCGCGAATCCCGGAACCGCGAATGACGGGGGTACACTATATCATCATATCCTAGATCACAGGTTCTCAACCCATTTAGGCCAAACGCCCCCTTTTGTCCCTCGAAATCACGAAACGCCCCGCCACCCTATTTTTTCATTTTTCAATATACTACTGATTTTTATATCAGTAGATTACTAAAAAAATCGATTAACAATATTCCAAAGATGTGTGTATTATCTGATTATGTATTGTATGTGGGTCCTAGATGTGTGTGCTATTCGCTTCTGTTTTTTTTCTTTTCTTTTTTTTATTTGTAATATTATTTATACAATAGGGAATAAAATAGATCTACAGTGTTAACTCGTTGCAGTTGAGTCAATAATTTCAGGCATGAAATACATTGTTATCGGTGAAGGAAAGATAAGATTCTAACTGGCTGCGCTCAAAGTGTCTTTGACCCAGTTGACTGTGGGTTTTTCCATTTTTAGGATCTCAATTACCGGTTAACGTCTCAATTACCGGACATGCCTGCACACCTGCTCACAGCTGCGGTCAGACTATAGTTATGCTGTCTGCAAGCTCATTCAAATGCATTCACACTGGCTGTCTCAAAGACATACAAATATGGCTTATAAAACTTACCAAAATAAAGAGCCTTCCAGCGCCCCCCTGACCCCCCCCCCCCGCTCCAAACGCCCCCCTAACGCGACCTTGCTCCCAAACGGCCCCCTGGAGTTCCGAAACGGCCCCCCGGGGGTGCATATGCCCCCCGTTGAGAACCTTTGTCCTAGATGAAAATAAAGATTACATAAACACACAGCTGTAAAGGCGCGCGCGCGGAAACAGACGCAAATAGGCAGACACATATACACATATGCATGAATAAATTACATTGTTTGTTAGGAAAAGCCTTATTTTCTTTTTTATACATATTGATTTCTAACCTGTTATATTAATGTATATATTACAAATGTATTAGTTTCCGGTATATATTTTAGCGAGGTCAACAGATAGAAATGAAATAAAAACTCGAGTCAACGATTTACTGCTTGATATTCACTTAAAACCAGACATTGGCCTCAAAATCGAGATCTTCTATCTGGGTAAGTAACATTAGCCATCATCTCTGTTGTGTCACGCCCTCTCTCAAAAACTAAATAAAAAAAAAGCAACAACTAAAAATACGCAAAAACGTTAGGAATGACTGAACAACTGAAATACCTGGTCAATGAACCAGCTACGTCATACTAGAGGTTTGCTGGATGATGCCAAATTGAAGTACCACCTCCGCACAACTGCGACACTCCGGGATGTCGACAACAACACTGCCTTCGATCGATTGATAAGGAAGACGTTAGCACACAGATCTACTGTTACTGTTAGTTTCTATGGAACCAGTCAATTACAAGTCATCCAACGAATAAAAGTAGGCCTGGGGATCAATAAATCGTTTACCTTTGCACTATCAACACATTTGGTGATGGGATCATTTTATTACTGCCAGTTTGGAAGAAATCAGTGACTCGCTTTGGTATTAAAACCATGTATAAATATATTGACCTGTAACTCCTGATGGAGTTGTAGAGGCGCCGCAATAATATACAGCGTATCCCCCATCATACCGGAACACACCCAATTTTTTCTAGAGAAGGAGAAAAGGAGATAGAGTGAGTGTGTCTATGTAATAAAGAGGGAGAGGGAAAGAGATTTAGAAGAAGAATTGACCCCTGTACTGGACTAGAATTTTATCTATCAACCTCGAAAAGGATGAAAAGCAAATTTGACCTCGGTGGGATTTGAACCCAGGGCGTAGAGAGATGGAATGAATACAATAAAATAGTTTATTCAACGTTCAAATGACTCGGCCAGGTCATCGCTTAGATAAAAACAACAACACACAACACATAGAAAAGCAAACAAAACAAAAAACAAATTTGAGAGGAGACAGCTGGTGAGAGATATGTGAAGTGTTTGCTTGCAGACACACACAATCAATAAGATCTGGCGTTGAAGTTTGCTGCACGTGAGCATGAAGCTCAGTTTCCTCTCGTTGTTCCAGATTGATACAAAACTGGTTTGTGAGCCCTTCCCAAGTGTCACGTCTGATGATCTAGTGAGTACAAGACTCATCACCCATAAAGAATATATATATGCTTACCCCGCCATACATATATATATATGTGTGTGTGTGTGTGTGTGTGTGTGTGTGTGTGTGTGTGTGCGGGATATCCATAGATAAAAAGCAAAGGAAAACAATGCTCAACCTAATGCAAGAGAACTTATTTAGTTTAATTAAAATTTCATACACTTAACATGTTAAGTGTATGAAATTTTAATTAAACTATGTATATATATATATACACACGAAACCGCTATCTTGTGTAGACACTACACGTGGTAACGGCTAGATGAAGATTTGAACTCATTCTGTAAGGACGAATAGCTGGACATTATTACACTTTCCTTGTTGACAATCCAATAATATCCACTTTCCGTGACTTACCATCTGATTAATTGGTGAAATATATTTCTTTAATGGGATATATAGAAGGAAGGTTAATCACTCTTAAAGGTAAATATTACCTATACTAGCTATGCGTGGTTACACGCGAGCAAAAATTATCTCCTGTTATTATTCATGTATATTTATATGTTAATCAATTTCTAGTTATTATATATACACATACATACATTTCAAGTTTGGTCAGTGGCACCTGCACCAGGACAATGTCGACTGCCACAAATCCATCCTGGTGACAAACTATATAGCCGATATGGATTCATGACGGTCCCTCATCCCCCCCCCTACAGTCTAGACTTAGCTCCATGTGATTTCTGGATGTTCCCGAAGCTCAAGGGTATCCGCTTAGTGTATATATATATATATATATATATATATATATATATATATATATATATTGTTATACTTTGGGAGGGTCATGTTGCCAATAAGAAACACACGCACCAGTTGCTTTCACTTCAATTTATTATAAATTAAATTTATAAATTTAGGAATTTATAAATTTCCGGTTGGTTGGTTCCACAATCAGACGATTGTTCATATATTGTCAAAGTTCTTTCGTCACACATTCTGTGACCTCTTCAGTGACTGGGGATTCTTTTCTTTGTTTTTGTGCCTCTCCTTTGTTCTCTCCTACGCCATCTTGTTTTTGTGTGACACACCAAAACAAGATGGCGTAGGAGAGAACAAA
>OZ024743.1:213081557-213089057 GCA_964016885.1 Eledone cirrhosa
GTGTGTGGTGTGTGTGTGTGTGTGTGTGTAACAATGAAGTAGACGCCAGTATGTTAGAATTCACCTCATATTATTGATTATATAATCGCTGTTATACGTATTTCGATGGTAAATGTTGTGTAACGTTTACAACATCATCAGATAGCTATTACATAAATAATAAGATTGCATGAATGAAAAGTACACAATGAAAAAATGAAAATTAATCAGTTTCCATTTAGTGATAAGTCACGGGTAGGTTATTGGTGTTGTTTCCTCAAAGACCTCCTGATATATTATGTAATCAATAAAATTAGGTAAATTCTAACCTACTGGCTTCAACTTCATTGTCATACTAATACTCCAGTGTACATAAACTTACAACTAACACAAAATATACCAAGTATATATATATAGCACAGCCCTCTCACCTCACCAACGTCCTCCCAACACCCGTGTTCCTTTCCCTCTCACATACCACTCCAGCATCCTACCACTCCAGCATCCTACCACTCCAGCGACATATCCTCCGTTCCTTCCGCATCCTCTCTTCTGACCACGTCACTTCTCGTTTTTTTCCAAACCCACCCATTACTGCTTTTAAGCGCGCCCGAAATCTCCGCGACCTCCTGGTTGGTAGTTCTTTTTCGTCCTCTCCCACGACTCCACCCGGCTCTCATCCTTGTTCCCGTTCCCGCTGCAACACTTGTCCCTTTATTTCCACCCTCACCACTCTTACAGACCCTAACGAGTCTTTCCGTATCCGCCATTCCTTTACCTGCACATTCACCCACGTTGTCTATGCCCTCCGGTGTTCCCTTTGCGGGTCTTTATATATCGGACAAACGGGACGCCGTATGGCGGACCGGTTTGCAGAACATTTAAGGGACATACGACTCGGTTTGGATATTCTTGTCGCCCGTCATTTCTGTTCTCCTGGTCATTCTTCCCTACATGTTTCAGTCTTGGGTGTCCTTTTACATCATGGATCACAAGCCTCGCGCACCAGGACTGAACAAAGTCTGATTCACCGTCTTGGGTCCTATTCCCCTCTTGGACTCAACTCACCTCCCAAATTTCTCTAATACCCCGTCCATTATCACACCCCTAGATTCCTATCGCTTCGTACTTACATGCACACACACTCTTTTACTCACATATACACACATATCTCTTCTTAGCTTCGTACGGACCTATAATAACACACACACACACACACACACACACACACACACACACACACACACACACACACACACACACACACACACACACACACACACACACACACACACACACACACACACACACACATTCATGCTTACGCATGAGCTCAAGTATAGCTCTATTTACAAAACGGTATTTTTTCCATTTCAGGTCGACGCGCGCCATCATCCACTTTTCTAAAAAACAAATCATACACAAAACGCCAGCACCAACAGTTTTGCAAGAGATGTCAACATGAATGGACCTATCATTTTTATCTAAAGACATTTTTTCCAATTCCCCCCCACCCGTCCCCTTAATCTATTTTATTTCTCATTCTTTCTTCTTTCTTCTTTCTTCTAATGAAGGACTAGCGTCCGAAACGTTAAGACCCTCTTCCTGCTATATCAAGCGTTAACCTAATATATGCCTTCCATTTACTGTATCGATTGTGTTGTTATTTCTGTTTACCTTTTACACACACACACACACACATATATATATATATATATATGAAAAAATGGGGAGAAGAATACTGCAGGTTGCACATGGATAACATGTTATAAAATGAGTCCCTCATCAGTGATTTGCCAACGATCATAGATATTTCATTGCATTACAAATCACATACCTCACGTTGGTGCAATAATAACTAAATTAAGTTATTAGGACAATTAAAACGCGTAAAGCGAGTGAGACAAGTAAACAACAAAGAGGAAAGCTAACCGTAGATAGGAAGGGAACAAGCTACATAGTTATTCTGTCAGCATAAGCTGGGTGAATATATGAGCGCTTAGAAAAAAGACCTTTCGAGATGAATCCAAATGTAAGAAAGAAGGAAATTGTATTCGTCGCGAACGGGGTGAAGTGAGAAGGGGAGAAACAGTGAGTGAGTGAGTGGAAGTGTGAGGAAGAGGTCAGTAGAGAGAAAGTGTTAACTGACATGACAGAAGGGGCGAAAGAAAGTAGGAGAAACAGAGAGAACGAGGGAGCAGTAAGAGAGAGAAAAACAGAATCGCAGTTTAGGTAAATATATGTGAAAAAATGGGGAGAAGAATACTGCAGGTTGCACATGGATAACATGTTATAAAATGAGTCCCTCATCAGTGATTTGCCAACGATCATAGATATTTCATTGCATTAAAAATCATATACCTCACGTTGCAACGCTTACGTCGACCTCTCAAAATTCGTTGGATTTTCTGATTGGACTTTCACCTCGAAACTGGATTCCAACCCGGAGTACACCTGAACTTACACCAGGAAATCTTTCCTATCTTTGAAATTTTCTTTGCTTCTTATATATATATATATACACACGCAAAATATACAAACATTTATACACACCCACACATGCATATATATATATATATATATATACATATATATATATATATATATATATATATATATATATATATATATATATATATATAAATACATATATACATCTGTTTTCGTCTGTGAGTATGTATGTGTGTGTGTGTGTGATGTAATGTTTTTTATTCTAGTCATGTTGCATAACTGCGATAATTATCATTCGTAATATAACTTTGTTCTTATACTTTCAATAAGGAGGTGTAGTGTTAAAAACAGCTTGACTCCAGAGAATGATTTTACTTTATCACATCAAATCATACCGAGTTCTACTTCAAATTATTCTGCGGTCTATAAATTAATATCAATTGTCGTTGTTATTATTGATAATCACCTGATCAGCCATCACCAAATAAACTTACGATAAAAAGAATTCCATCTGTTACCATCCCGTCTTTCTTAACAGTTATCTTAGCCTAGCTCGCGGTCCAACCTTTACTTTCATTAATATATATATATATATATATATATATATATATATACAAACACTTCTTATTTTTAAATATACTCCAGAGTAAGCAGACCCACCTGCGCTCTTCGTCAAGTGCTCTACCCTGCATACTGAAGTGTCGGCAACTAACCAACACATACTCGAATTAATTATATATATGTATATATATATATATATTGATTTCAGAATCGGGCCAGATCGAGTCTTGAGCTGATCAATCGCGAAACGCACGTCACACCTCAATAATGAAGATCTAACACGTCCTTTCTATTAAAGTTACGGCCCTTTATGATCTGAGTTCAAATCCCGCCGAGGTTAGCTTTGCCTTTCATCCTTACGGGGTCGATAAAATGAAGCACCAGTAATGCACTGGGGTCGATTTAATCGATTTTCCCCTCCCCCAAAATCGCCGGCCTTGTGCCTATAGTAGAAAGCATTATATATATATATATATATATATATATATGAAAATGTTTAACCCCGACAGCAGAGCTCAAGTCGTTTCGACCGCTATTTCTGGACTAAGTATTGAGTACTCTGGTGCGTTATGGTCCATCTGGTTCCTTACCACACTTTCTTCGTTATATATATATATATATATATATATATATATATATATATATATATATATATATATATATATATATAATCGGGATATTGTGAGTTCGATTCCCGAACCGGGCAGTTCGCTGAGACCTTGAGCAAGACTTTATTTCAGGTTTCTCCAGTTTGCTCAACTGGCAAAATGGAGTTGCAACATCATTGCCATTTACTTTTTCTTTCGACAAAATTGGTGGTATGGAAAAGAGAGATTGGTATGCATGGGCTACTGTAGGTTTTCCACAAAAACATCTTGTGCCTCGGAGATGAACTTCCTTGGTCAGCTTACGATATATATAACAATCGGTACTAATAGTGACTGTTTGCTACGAGTTTCATCGCTGCTGTTGGCTTATCAAAGCAGTAAAAATGTGATGAAACATTCGCAATATATAGTCTGAAGCAAGGATAAGTGATGTAGCAAATAGGAAATACGCGTGGGGGAGGGGGGAGTATAATAAGAAAGTTAGGTGTATCGGGCTGGGAAATATTTGCTACGTGTAACTTTAGTAGTGAATCAATTACACCGAAGCATTCAGTTTTAAAAAGCCGATTGCTTCGAAGTAAACATTCACTAAGGAATTCAACTTTCCTTTTGGACAATTCTACAGGAGCAGTTGAATCCAGCAAAGCTAAGCAATAGAACAACATATGAATTTTACAGTGGCTGCCGTTGCCTCCATAACAGCGAACCGATCATACCTATTTACCTAAAATGCAATGCCATGCAGTTGTTAGTTATAGCAGCCAAACCAGCCTCAAACCTACCATCTTAAAAAAATTTATAAAAATATCACGTTGGATTATGTATACTTAGAGACGTTATATCTGAAAGTCAGACAAGATTGTCGTAGCTGGAACAATTTTGAACATGGATCGGCTTGATGTGGAGGTAAATTATCATTGCTAAAGACGCAGATTGTGCCATTGACGAGTTAAGTTGCATGACTGATAGCTCAGTGGTAGAACCTATAGAAGTGGAGACTTCCGGCGTCCCTGGACCACGGATTACATCTATGCTCACTGCTATCGGACTGGAGTTGACTCACTGCGAGGTGTAGTGGCTGTTCCAGCGCGTCTCCCTGACTGTCCTCCGGGAGCAATTCATTCTCTATCATGTCGACCGGGATCAAGAGGCGAAGGGTAAGTTAGTTAGAGGTGGAGGATACACGTTCGGACGTTACACATACTCAACGACTTGCACAGTAAAATAGTTACATGACTACTGACACGACACTAGACTGTGTTCCTTATAGAAATACAAAGTGTAGACTTCTTGGCTGGTCGTATAACAAATTATTGACTTGGCTATCTTAAATCTGTTTTATTCTCGCAGACGAATAAATTATTCTCTTGAATCTCAACCCTCATAAATGCCAATAAAATCAAATAAACAAAGAAAAGTACACAAAAGAAAGTCATGACCCAAAACACAAACAACAGCAGTAGACAATCTGTAAGCTGCAAGACTTATAAATATGTATGTCTTGACTTTGTTGATAGGCCTTAGCGAAATAATCTCCATTATATGAGGTGTGCTGTAGATAAAACCCATACACCAAGACATACAAAACAACGAAAAAGCACGAGCCAGCGAGGGAGATTGCATGTGGTCGTTTGACCTGCTAGAAATAACAACTAAAACATACTCAAAAGCCGCCTTAAACAGAAATGACTTCTACAGGACTAGAACTGTTTCATTCGTATGAAATGATCAGGAATGAAACAGTTCTAGTCCTGTAGAAGTCATTTCTATATATAATAAAGATGCCTATACTCTACCAATGTTACCCCCTCCCCCCTCCCCTTCGAAACCATTCGGGAACCTACACATACACACATATGTACAAATACGTGGAAACATACACGCATATATGTATGTATGTATGTATGTATGTATGTATGTATGTATGTATGTGTCAGGTCACCACTTGGTGCTACTGGTAACATGTATCCCAGTACAACCTGTCTCATGGTCGGGTCGTTGGCGACTAAACTGGCAACCCCACCAAGGTTTCTTGGTGAGGAGGGTGATTTTGGACATCCTGCAGGACTAAAAACAAAACCTGTCAAAGGGCTAAGGAGCTCTTAAGAGTCAATGGCCATCCAAAATCACCGGGAGAGATGACCCCTTAGCCTTTGTCAAGGCAGAATTCTAGGAGAAGGAAAACTCTGATATAACACCTGCAACCCTGATGGTATCCAATGATGTTGAATTGTTCTTCTTTTTGGTAAATATCATCTTGGTTAAGAGAGTGGGACTGGCTTTGTGCAGTGCCTTTGCTCACTATAAAAGCTTCACAGCACAGGCATTGCTTTATATCTGAAGATCTCTCTGCACTTGTCGTCACATGGTACCATGGGCCCAGCACTATGTGTCAATAATTGTCACAGGTGTAGTGTTTGTACCAGAGTTTTCAAGTCGCTGGCTGGACTAAAAAGTCACATTCGTTCAGCGCATTGGTAGGGGTTCTCCTACATGGATATAAAGTAGTGGCCGTACTCGAAAACGAGTTGGCAGCCACCATGTATGTATGTATGTATGTATGTATGTATGTATGTATGTATGTATGTATGTATGTATGTATGTATACTGGTAACATGTATTCCAGTACAACCTGTCTCATGGTCGGGTCGTTGGCGACTAAACTGGCAACCCCACCAAGGTTTCCTGGTGAGGAGGGTGACTTTGGACATCCTGCAGGTCTAAAAACAATACCTGTCAAAGGGCAAAGGAGCTCTTAAGAGTCAATAGCCATCCAAAAACACCGGGAGAGATGACCCCTTAGCCTTTGTCAAGGCAGAATTCTAGGAGAAGGAAAACTCTGATATAACACCTGAAACCCTGATGGTATTCAATGATGTTGACTTGTTCTTCATTTTGGTAAATATCATCTTGGTTAAGAGAGTGGGACTGGCTTTGTGCAGTGCCTTTGATCACTATAAAAGCTTCACGGCACAGGCATTGCTTTATATCTGGAGATCTCTCTGTACTTGTCGTCACATAGTACCATGGGCCCAGCACTATGTGTTAATAATTGTCACAAGTGTAGTGTTTGTACCAGAGTTTTCAAGTCGCTGGCTGGACTAAAAAGTCACACTCGTTCAGCGCATCGGTAGGGGTTCTCCTACATGGATATAAAGTGGTGGCTGTACTCGAAAACGAGTTGGCAGCCACCATGTATGTATGTATATATAAAGTTGTAGTTCCTGTCTGTTTGTTTGTTTGTTCACGAACTTCTCCTATGGTTTTTGAGATAGATCCCCATAACCATATATATTCTGAAACTTGATTGCCCAGGGTACTTGGATAAGTATATTTCATTTTAATCAAATGGTTCTCCGGGGGCACAAATCCGCGCTGAAAATATTTCCCTTCAATTTATATGAAATTTAAACTATAGGTAATTTCAGCAAATTTCAATAATATTAAGACACCCTAATGGCGGTTAAACCCCATATAGTGACATTTTTGGAAGCCCAAATAAAATAATGCTTTACTCAAAAATGAAATGATCAAGTTTTGAATTGATATATTGAAAAAAAAATATTTACAAGAAACAAAATAAGAATAAGATTTAATAATGTAATTTTGATTTGATATATTACAAAAAATAATGTTTTCCAATTTTTCATGCATTACATTTTACATTGAGTAATATTGAAATGCAGAGTTTTTCTCCATAAATTATATCACTGATTTAAAATCAATGATCATTTTTTTACAAAAAAAAAAATGTGTGAAACGCAGCAAGGCGCGGGTAATTCGGCTAGTATATATATATATATATATATATATATATATATATATATATATATATATATATATATGTGTGTGTGTGTGTGTGTGTGTGTGTGTGTGTGTGTGAATGTATGCATGTTTGAAT
>OZ024743.1:213094057-213131557 GCA_964016885.1 Eledone cirrhosa
TGTGAAATCTGCCTCTGAATACACATACTAGCAATTGGCAAATAGTGATATGTGCCGAAAAAGTTATGATATGACCAAAAAATTTACTATGAAGGTTAACATAATATATTATCAAATATCAACAAAGATATAAAATCAAATATCAACTTCAATATGCGATAAACATAACATGTACATAAATTATAGCGCATATATAAATAGATATGTGTTTTGGTAGATTGGGGAGAAAAATATAATTTTTGGTAGATTCATGGCTCCCTTGGTCCCCACCAGTTCCACCGCTACTGAAAAACTATTAATTTATCAAAACAAAATTTCCGGCTTGTATGTTTGTTTATATGTCCAGTAATCGTGGTATATATAAATAGCATAACCAATCCCCAACTTCAGACATTACTGGTATTATTAATGCATAGGTCCACTCTTGATATAGATAACAAACAGATAATAAAAGCCTACGTTATTTGTATTTAGTATGCAGAACTCTCTCACCAGGTATTTTTTACTCGGTCACACTGTAGATCGTGTTTTGATAAAAACGTCTTGAAACGTAAAGGATAAAATTTCTCCAATTACGCACTAAAGAAGGATAGTCCTCACCTCGCTAGCCTTTGACACGTTAGATATGGTAATACCCTGTGACTCACTGTCGTTAAGAATAAAGAGTACTCTCTTTTGAGACTTATGTTTTTGCATATACAAAGACATACAAACACACGCGCGCGCATACACACACACACACACACGCATATATATATATATATATATATATATATATATATATATATATATATATATATCTACAATCACAATGTTTACATATATCTATTATTTTCTTTTTCTTTTTTTCCTGTATTTCTCCCCCCCCCTCTCTCTCTCTCTCTCTCTCTATATATATATATATATATATATATATATTTATATATTTATATATATATATATATATATATACATATATATATATATATATATATATATATATATATACATATATATATATATATATACATATATATATATATATATATATATATATATATATATATATATATATATATATATATATAATCACACATAGATACAAGGCGGAAATGTTACACATGTACACCTGTTTCTCGAGACGGATAGGTAATGTCACCTTCTTGTTATTATTATTCAGTAACCCACTGGGATCGATTTAATCGACTTTTCCTTCCCCCGAAACTGTTGGCCTTGTGCCTAAACCAGAAACTATTATTATTATTGGCAGAAATCGGTAGAGTGTCGGAGAAAATGCCTATTTCGACGTTTATATCCTGAGTTGAAATTCCGCCGAATTTAACTTTGACATTCATCCTTCCGGGGCTGATAAAACAAAATACCAGTTGTGTACTGTGGTCGATATAATCGACTTTTCCTCTTCCCCTAAATTTCTGGCTCTGTGTCAATGTTAGAAAAAGATATAATCAATTATACAGTGGATGGACAGTATCGGTAGAGCGTCGGACAACATACTTTGGGGCATATAGTTACGGCCCTTTACGTTCTGAGTTCAAAATCCTGCCGAGGTTAGCTTTGCTTTTCATTCTTACGGGATTGATAGAATAAACTACCAGTAACGAACTGGGTCGATTTAGTCGACTTTACCTTCCCTTCAAATTGCTGGCCTTGTGCGAAATGTAGAAACAATTATTATGTACGAATTATGCTAATAACTCATTATAAAACAGCCATTAGTTTTCCTGGCATATATTTAAATTCTAGACAACACGGAGGATCATAAGAAAAGCTTAGCTTACATCGGAAATCAAAATACTTCAGTAGTTATGCAATCGCGTTTTCTTTATTGATTTAGTGATTTTTACACGGATGTTTTAATGTGTTTGTCTTTTCTTTTTGATAACAAATTTTATTGTACACGCACATGAATACATACACATACACATATTTACATGCAAGCACACACAATGTATGTATATATGTTCTTCTGGTAGATATATCAACTTAATTCCACAGACATATATGTATATATGTATGTCTGTTCTTCGGGTTTTATAATTTTATAAATTTTTACCAATAGAGAGAGAGTCGGTTTCTAACATAGATACAAGAGTCTCTCATTGAAATTTAAACAATATCAACTAGGTAAATATGTATGCATGACTGCATGCATGCATGCATGTGTGTGCAGGTATGGATGTTAATGTATGTGTGAATGTGTATGTTTTGAATTATATGTGTGCGTGTGCATATGCTTTGTATCTGTACATGTGTACATGTAATTATTAGATACAGAATTTTTGGAATGTTTTACATATTTTTACTGTTCCATTAATGGATTGTACTTGTAATTTCCTAACTAGTCGTGTTCTTTCTGTTTCTGTGAAGCCCAGCTTCTCAAGATTTGTACTGAGGCAGTTACTAACACATCCCAGTGCCCCAGTTATGTATGTATGTATGTATGTATGTATGTATGTATGTATGTATGTATGTATGTTTCTCTTTCTCTTAATTTCTCGTACATTTTTGACCGGCCACCTGTAAGGTGTAAAAGAAAGAAATTGTCATTCCTTGAATCTCAAGAATGTTTTGTAAATTTTGAAGGTGCCAGATATCACGGCCATTTGTAGTCTATGAATTAGGGAGCTAATGTATGTATGTATGTATACTCTCTTTCTCTTAATTTGGTGGCAAGATTGTAAAGAAAAGGAAATTGTCATCGTCCCTTGTGTAAGCGTTCATCCTTTGAATCCTAAGAATGTTTTACAGATTTTAAAGGTTCCAGATATCGCGGCCATTTGTAACTTATGAGTTAAGCAGCTACATTCCTTCTCCACAAATCCATGTTTAGTTATACTGCAGTACAGGCGGGCTGGTATATAACCTGTTCTAATAATAATGGGTATGAAGCTGAATGTGTATCTAGGATACTGGATCTGCAAAATACTCATTAATGGTCCGTACATATTCCCCTTCTCTTGCATTTTTCTTACCACATTGATATCAAGTGGGCAGCTGACTTCAACAACAGAATATGTTTCTAATGTGTTGTCCCAAACAACAATATCAGGCCGGCTGTGTTTTAATTTGATGGCGGTTTATATTTTACGTTCCACCAATATTCCTTTCAGCAATTAGTCTGCATATTCCTCCCAATTTGTTTTTATTTTCGTCTTCCGTAATGCATTCTAGATTGATCTAGCTATCACATCATGCCCCATAGAAAGGTAGTAACGAGAACACATTCTTTCACAGTTGCCAACAATGTAGTTAACATCTTCGATCTTTGTTTTGCACAGCCTACACTTATTGTCAACTGATAACTTTCCTCTTTTATACAGTAGGTACTTAGTAGGGATTTCTTGTTCCTGGATTGCACGGAAGTATCCTTCAAGGTGGTATGGTATGAACTTGTCGGAACTCCATGTCGGGCTCTTAGTATGGTTTACCCTCTCTATGGTCTGTGTTTCTCGTCTCAAGAACCCATTTTATTCAAGTATTAAGTAGAATCTTCCAATGTGGAAGAAATTTGTGTCAGCTTTTATTTCATGTCTCTCTTCTAGATCAGTGGCTATCCTAACAATATTATTATTCTCATGGTCATAAACTGGCCGAGATGTTGGTAACTTGGGAATGATTAAAACACATGCAGACAAATACATTAGCACGTTACAAATATGCATGTAAGTTCAGTATATTGATTTCTAATTTAGACACAAAGCCAGCGAACTAGGAGGAAAGGCAGAGTTTATTAAATCAACTCAGTGCTAGTACTTTATTTTATCGATCCCGGAAGAATGAAAGGCAAAGTTGGCCTCAGCGTGACTTGAAATCAGAACGTAAAAACTCGTGATTATATACCGCAAAGCATTTTGTTCGACGCTTTAACAATTCTGATAATCCTCCGCCCTAATGTAATTCCAATATATTAGAAAATACAAAAATCGAACTAAATCAAGGGGTACAAAGCTACACTCGGTAGTGCAGTAACATAATAAAAATAAGACGACCGAACAATACTAATTTCCAACACAGACACAAGGGAACAAATGTTTAGATTTATGCTTGACTGATATTCTATGATATCGTCTCCAGAAGAGCGAAACTTAACTTCAACCATGACAGGATTCGAAATTAGAAAGCAAAGATACGTGACTAAACAAACATAGGTCTTTATTTTGTTCCATCCCCGACCAATTTTGCCATCGTTGCTTTTATATAACGATAGTTATAACAATGGTTTCTAATTTAGGCACAAAGCGATTAGTTTTGAAGAAAGGGTAAGTCGGTTATATCAACCCCAGTGCATGACCGGTACTTTATTTATCAATCCCAAAAAGATAAAAGGTAGTGTCATCAGCGGTATTTGAACACAGAACGTAAAGAAAAGGAAGAAATATTACAAGATATTTTGTCCAACACTTTGGAGATAATCCCGATCCAAATAATAATAATTTCTTTCTTTGTTACAGGGGTGATGAACTGAAATTGAGAAAATACATTAAAAAAAAAAAAAAAATCGGTGGAGCCTTAAATAAAGTCGAATACAAGAAAACAGACATGGAAAACATTATCAACAATTTTTGATAACTTAAAAAATATATTCGGATTGTGAAAACAAGATAGTTTAAAAGAAAATAACTTTGCCTGAACACACTCAGACTATCGCACAAGTGTGTGTGTTAGAATGTGTGTACCTGTGCTTATGCGTGCGTATATATATATATATATATATATATATATATATATATATATATATATATATATATATATATATATATATATGCATATATATATATATACAGTATATATATATATAATATATATATATATATACACACAGACACACACACACACACACACACATATATATAAATGTGTGTGTGTGTGTAGCAATAGCAACACATACACACATGCATAACAAACAGACTAACATTTGTATATAGCTCTAGATAAATATGTAATTATCCATAAATACACATAAACACAGTACACACACACACACACACACACACACACACACACGCGCGCACACAAATATATATATAAACACATGGAAATTAGAACTGAATGTAAGCTTACCGCTAGCAGCTGTAGAAAAAAAATGACGAAATGACTGCCAGCGTATGACTTTCGTTATTTACATATATGTATGTAAATGGGTGGTGGATTGGCAGTATCGGTAGAGGGTTTGACGCCATGCTTTCCAGCATAGTTACGTCCCTTTACGATCTGAGTTCAAATCCCGCCGAGGTTGACTTTGCCTTTCATCCTTACGGGGTCGATAAAATAAAGTACCAGTAATGAACTGGGTAATTGCTGGCCTTGTGCCTAAAGTAGAAACAATTATAGAGGGCGGTGGATTGGCAGTATTGGGAGAGGGTCCGAAGCCATGCTTTGACGTATAGAGTTGCGGCCCTTGCCATTCTGAGTTCGAGTGCCGCCGAGGTTGACTTTGCCTTTCATCCTTGCGGGGTCGATAAAATAAAGAACCAGTAATGCACTGGGTAATTGCTGGCCTTGTGCCTAAAGTAGAAACAGTTATTTACATATATGTAAATGTTGATAATGATGACGACAACGACAACACAGACAATGGTTAGGATTATGATGGGACAACAATGATGGTGAAAATGGTGGTGTCGGTGATGGTGATGGTGATGCTGGTGGTGGTGATGGTGATGCTGGTGGTGGTGGTGATGGTGATGTGGTGGTGATGGTGATTGTGGTGATGGTGGTGCTGGTGATGGTGATTGTGGTGATGGTGATGATGGTGATGGTGATGGTGGGGATGGTGATGGTGATGCTGGTGGTGGTGGTGGTGGTGATGGTGATGATGCTGGTGGTGATGGTGATATGGTGGTGGTGATGCTGATGATGCTGATGGTGATGGTGATGATGCTGGTGGTGATGGTGGTGATGGTGGTGATGGTGACGATGGTGGTGGTGGTGGTGGTGGGGGGGGGGTGATGGTGATGGTGGTGATTGTGATGATGCTGGTGGTGATGGTGATGATGCTGGTGGTGATGGTGATGTTGGGGGTGGCGATGGCGATGATGCTGGTGGTGCTGGTGATGCTAGTGGTGATGGTGTTGGCGATGATGTTGATGGTGATATGGTGATGGTGATGATGCTGGTGGTGATGGTGATGCTGGTGGTGGCGATGGTGACCATGAAGCGAACAATTCAAAGTCTGTTAACCAGACCGGAAGAATCTAGGTGGGTGAAAGTGGCGAGAATGGCCCGAGTGAATGGGCCTTCTCTCTATATCAGCCTGTAGGTTACTCCTGGAGATGAGGGTTGCACATTTTTTCGGGGGTATGTGTTACCCATATGAACTGTCTCCCCCTATTGGGGAAAATCGACTAATTTTTTAAATTGCATTTGTGATAATATTTTACACGTTTTTATTGTAAGTAAACTTCCCCCTTTGTATTTGTCCCCTTCTTTTGTACCCCTGTGGCTAATAAAGAAACATATCTATATATCTGTTTTACTTGAGACGTGTGCCAGTTCGCTGGTAAGTTTTTGTTGATTTTCTAAGTAAGAAATCAAAAATTTATTGTTAAATTTATTACTATTTTATAGCTTGACCCCACGTCTGGACTTTCAGACGGTGGGTCAAGTCATCTTCACCCCTCCCTGGGGTGAAATTTTCGTTTTGAAAAAAATTTCGCCGGTGAAAAAAAAGTGTAAACAAACCTTGCATTCAGTCATGAACGCTGCGTTCATAACTAGAAGTGGTGGAGAGGCGGTAAGAGTGTTAAGCTCGCAGTCACCTCCTCTCACCACCTCATTGAAAGACATCGAAAATGTCGTCAGTTTTGAAAACATGATGTCGGACGTTGATTGAAACATCAACACTAACACAAACGCCAATAACATGCAAACTATAAACAACACCAACCAGAACAACAACAACAACAACAACAAGAACAACAAGAACAACAACAGCAACACTGATAACAACAACACCACCACCAACAACAACAATGATAACAACAACACCAACAACAACAACAGCAACACGAACAACTCCACGAACAAGGAAAAGATTTCTTTTGCTCAAACCGTCCAAAAGACGGAACTGTTCACATACCTTGACATTTCCAATGCTAGGGAAATGTTAAGCGATGCAAAACAGTACGTAACTTTTGGTGAGAGTGGTGCTTTCAGCATCACTTCTCCTCAACAGTTACGCAGAGAAACTGTTCTAAAAACAGTAATTTTTAGGACGGTTTCAAATGTGTCGAAAAAACCAGTTCAGTTATCCCAAAACGATATTGAACTGGTTCTGAAGAATTCCATGAAGGATATTGCCTTCATCCAAAAAGGGAAACTTTTTGGAAGCATTTCGGTGTTGTTGAAAGACCAATTGACAGCACAAAAATATTCTGTATCGCCGATTGTGTCCCCCCCATTACACCCTTTTCCCCATATATATGGGAAAAAGAACTCAAAAAATAAAAATTTTGAACATTGCACCAAATGTAAACGTCTGGTGGATTCTAACTGGCTTCATCGATTTCGACGAAGACACCATCATTTCGGTGGGAAAGTCCTCCAGAGGCACATTCAATGGTACAAGCAAGGAAGTTCTGGTCCAAATGAGGCCAGAACGGATAGCTAAAATACCCCAACGTGTGCTTCTGGATGGAATTTCACACATAAACATTTCTGTTGAGAGTAGGCGGCCTTCATGTTACCACTGTTTAAGCAGTGGTCATCTGGAGGCTTACTGTCCTCAGTTAACTAAAAAAAAAAAAAAAAGAGGCACTACTGCCAACACCCAAAACAACAACACAACCACCACCACCACCACCACCACAACAACAACAACACGCAAACACAACCAAAACAAGAACAACAAACCAACCTGCAAGCACAGTCTCACCCAACCCCACTCCGCCTAAAACCACTGCAAAAACACCCACAAACACAACAGCTCTCCAAAACATACCCCTTCCAAACAACACAGACATCACAACGGACGAGGCCCCCACATCATCACCAAGTGATGATAAGGGAGAGCCTCTCCGTTCGAAAAGAAAGAAGAAAAGACACCACAAGAACAAAAAAACAACAAACATCACTACAAGCATACAACCACCAACACAAACAACACAAACATTACAAACAAAAACAAAACCGCGACAACAAAACCACGACACCACTCCAAACACAAACACCTACAACAAAACGAAAGCTCCCACAAGAACAACAGACAAAAACCACCGCAACACAACAAGAACATTACACATACATAAACAGTAAAAACAAAACTTTAATGGAGGTCATCTCCAACGACCCTTCGGTGAAAACCGAAGGGAAAACTTTTTCGAACTGTGTAGACAAACCTAATTTAAAGATGATTAGGGTTCCTACGGACACCTATAAGTCTTTAAAGGAAAACTTTCCTAAGGACGTGGGTAATCCTTGTGTTAAACCCATTAACCGCGTCCTTTTAAAAAGTTTCCCCACCCTCACCCCAGACACCCCCACCCCACCAAACATCTCCGTCCCCACCCCGCCGGAAACCACCACCCACCCAGACAACTCCTCTAACACCCCCATGGAAACCGTGCGGCCTGATCCCCGGGAGACGAAGAGGTGAGTGTTTTCTTCTCTTCTTTTAACTTTTCAGAACCAACATGGCCAATATAAGAGTTGGGTGTGTGAATGTACGCGGCCTGGGGATGCCCTGGAAACAGGGCAAACTCTTAAACGACCTCAGGTCGCACAGTATGGATGTAGTAGCCATTTGCGAGTCCAGGATCCACAGCGAGCGACAGCTGGCCCCCATCTTCGATGACTTTGAGATCTACGCATCTCTCTGTCAGCCGGGGGGAGGGGGGCGGGGTTGCCGTGTTTTGCTGCGGAAACACCTGGGCCTCGTAACACAGACGGTACACCGCGGCCAGACTTCTTCAAACGTCTAGAGAATTTTCTGGGAACGTCCCTCTCCTTGCTTTTAGTGGGGGACTGGAATGGAATCCTAGATGCACGTTGGGACTATGTGGGAGCATGTCCCTATAAAGGGGGGGGGGGGGGGTGTAACATCCTCAAACAGTTAATCGGCCGATTTGACCTAGCCGATAGATATCGACTAGATTTTCCGACTGTGCCACTGTGGACGTGGACTAATCGCAGCGGAACATCTAGATCGTACCTAGATAGGGTTCTAGTTAGAAATAAAGATAGGGACATATTAAGCTGTCCACAAATGTTCATGGTTGCCTATGCAGATCACAAACTAGTGACCTGCATGGTCAACCTTGATAGAACCCATAGACAAGGATCCGGCTACTGGAAGCTGAACTTGTTACCGACATGCAAAGCCTACAGTAGACGGATTAGCACTTTAGTTAAACAGCACTTGACAGGGGCCATTGTCAACAACAGATGGTGGTACTCTCTCAAGAGGGCAGTTAGATTAGACTCGTTAGTTTTTAGTAAAGAATTAGCGTTAGATAGAAATAGAACCGAGAAAGAACTGGTAGATAAAGTAGAAGAGGCAATTAGAAGTGGCAACGTAGCCAGCGTGCTAGCAACGAGAAGGGCCTTGGACCAGTTCTTCGACGCAAAGCATGAGGGCTGCGTTGTCAGAAGCAAAATACGTGCTCTGGGAAACGAGGGAGCCAAAGCTGTTAGCTGGGCCCGAGTTACGGAGGCAAAAAGTGGCAATAAGTTCACGATTCGGTCTTTGAAGGACCAAAACGGACGCGTGATACGTGAGCCGAAGCAGATGTGTGCGGCCTTTCAGCGGCACTTTGCTCAGCTGTTCAGGCAGGGCGGCGCGTCGGGAGGGGCTATGGATTTTGGTCCATACCTCGACGGCCTACCGCGACTCTCGGACAGCGAGGTAAAGTTCTGCAAAAAGCCGATTTCAGCCGCTGAGATAGGGGACGCGTTGAGCCAATGCGGCAAACGCAAATCTCCAGTCTCGACGGTCTACCCTACGAATTTTACGTAGCAATGCCAGACTTATTCTCCGGTCTCCTGGAAGCGGTCTACTGCAACTGGCAACAGAACGGGAGAATTCTCAGTTCTGTGACCGGGGACGTAGTCACACTAGTCAGGAAGGACGAGAATAAGGGGGATGACATAGGCAACTTCCGGCCCATAACTCTGCTAAACACAGAGTTACAGATTTTGGCCAAGGTGTTGACAAAGAGGCTGGCGCTTGTCGTCGAGAACCTGGTGGGAGAAGCGCAGACAATCCCGACCAGGTCCATACACGACAATTCCACCTTATGCGATACACCATAGAGAGGGTAGGGTGTAAATCCGGCTTCTGTAGTGCCCCGATCAACTTGGATCAGTCTAAGGCTTTCGATAGGGTTGACCATCGTTACCTGGATGCAGTGCTCGATGCGGCAGACTTCGGACTCGTGTTCAGGGGCTGGATTGCTGCAATGCATAACAGCAACATCTGCTCAAGGGTTAAGGTGAACGGCTACCTCTCGGAGCCGTTCCATATCACGCGATCCATTCGACAGAGATGCCCTCTCTCCTCCCTTCTGTATGTATTGACTCTCGAGCCACTACTGCGGAAGTTGGAGCTATTGCAGGGCATCCCTCTGGAACCGGGACTGCGGAAAGCGGCGTCGGCCTACGCCGACGACGTGACAGTAATGGTGTCGAGCGCCTCGCAAATAGAGGGAGTCGGAACCTTACTGAAGGAATACGAAAGGTTCACAGGAGCGAAGCTGAACCGGGACAAGTCCATCGGTTTGCAACTCGGATCGTGAAGAGGCAAACCGATGCCTTCCGATGGCGTCGTCGGAGGCTGGACGGAAGGACCAGTAAAGCTGCTCGGGGTCTGGTTTGGTCCGGAACTCCAGGTGGAGAAGAACTGGAACGAGGTGTCGGCCAAGGTGTTTGTACTCACCCAGAAGTGGGCCGAGTGGAAACTATCCTTGAAAGGTCGAGTGGAGGTGGCGAACACTTTTATAGCGTCCGCCATCTACTACCGCTTGACCGTCGTGCCTTGTCCAGCCAAAACGCTCGCCAAAATGGAGCGTGCGCTGTGGCCCCGTTCGCGAGGCGAGCCTTCCCACGACTCGTCTCGCTGACCGAGCTGCAGTCCTGGGTCAAGCAAAGACCGTGGAAAATGGGCGACTGGCACATCGAATGAGCTCAGGCGCTCACAGCCCTCTGGCAGGCGGACCCGGCGATCAGTGGAGATTCCACTTCGTCATTCTATAGAGGGTTGATCCGGAGCAAGTGTGACGACGTGCTCGGTGAAACTCTGGGCGTAGAGGAAGACGAACTGGTCAGTCTGTTCGGTAGGACCTTCCGCTCGGGACCGATGGACAACTTCCAAAGTCCCTGGCCTGGCAGTGCTACCGAGGAGCTCTACCAGTTCGAGACAAGCTCTACAGACATGGGCGCCCGGGAAGGGAGCCTGCAAAAAAGATCTGTCCGAGGTGCGTGCGAGACGAAGAAACCGTCGCGCATGCATTCATACACTGCCCGGGCGTCACTGACCTGTGGGGCTATGTAGAACGACTATTGTCGCGGGTGGGACCAATCCGGTTGACCACCGAGTCCATTGTCATGATCAAACCGCCACCCTCCTTCAAAAACGAAGGAGAGGCGGTTTTCCTTTGTGTGATAGCTATGGCGAAAGAGGTTGTATGGTTGACAAGGTTGAAAGGGCTGAGGTCAGACACCTTTCTCTCCGGCCAACAACTGATTCTTTTTTTCAAATACCACTTTGGAAGAAGAATCAGGATGGAGAGAGAGGTGCTGTACCCCAGCAAGTTTTATGAAAGGTGGGTGAAAGTGGCGAGAATGGCCCGAGTGAATGGGCCTTCTCACTATATCAGCCTGTAGGATGAGGAAAAGGAGGAGGAGAGGAAAGGAGTACAAACTCTTCGTACTCCTGGAGATGAGGGCTGCACATTTTTTCGGGGGTATGTGTTACCCATATGAACTGTCTCCCCCTATTGGGGAAAATCGACTAATTTTTTAAATTGCATTTGTGATAACATTTTACACGTTTTTATTGTATGTAAACTTCCCCCTTTGTATTTGTCCCCTTCTTTTGTGCCCCTGTGGCTAATAAGGAAACATATCTATCTTTGAGGAAAATAAACAGAGGGAAGACAGGAACACCTACAAAACGAGTTCCTGGTGTTGAGAGTTGTTCTATCCACGGGGTGTAAAACAACCCTGCAGTAACGTTCCCCCCTACTGGGGATTTCAATTGTTATTTTATTATATATAGTTTGTTATTTATTAATGTTAAAGTTATTTTTATGTAAAACCCCCCGCCGTCACGTCTTGTAATGTCCATTTTTGTACGCCCCTGTGGCAAATAAAGAAAGATATCTGTCTGTCTGTCTGTCTGTCTGCCTCTCTCTCTCTCTCTCTCTCTCTCTCTCACACACACACACTCGCTCTCTGTATACCTATCTCTCTATTATCTATCTATCGCTTTCTGAATCACATAACATTAATAGTAGTAGTAGTAGTAGTAGTAGTAGTAGTAGTAGTAGTAGTAGTAGTAGTAGTAGTAGTAGTAATGGTGGTGGTGGGGCAGGCAGGCAGACAAACATAGATAGTAGTGGTAGTAGTGGTGACAGTAGCAGTAGTAGCGGGAGCAGTAGTAATAGCAAAAGCAGCATCAAAATTAGTAGTAGTAATGGTAGTAATAGTAGCAGTGATAGTAACGGTAGCAGTAGTAGTAGTAAGAGCAGTAGCAATAGTAATAGTAGAAGTAGTAGTAGTGGTGGTAGTAGTAGTAGTAGTAGTAGTAGTAGTGGCAGCACGTTTGGTGGTGATAATAGTAATTGGAGGGTTAGGAGTAGTGACAGTGGAAGTAATAGTTGTAGTGGCTGTCATCGTTGCCGTAGTAGTACTACTAATAGTTTATTGTTCAACCCATTTGTTTGGTATAACAGTAATAAACAGTTAACTCTAGGAACTTGATTCAGTGGAATGATACGTGATGCCCCCCCCCTCCCCCCCACACACAGCCCCGGCGGACAGAATGGAGAAGGCGTTTGTTAGTAGTAGTACTAGTTGTAAAAATAGTTTCTAATTTTAGTATAAGGTCAGCAGTTTTGATGGCAAGGGGGAAAGTCGATTATATCGACCTCAGTACATGACTGGTACTTTGTTATATCAATCTTGGAAGGGTGAAAGGTAAAGTTGACCTTGTCGGGGTTTGAACTCAGAACGTAAAGAGCCGAAAGTATTAATAGTAATAATTGTTTCTACGTTTGGCACAAGGCCAGCAATTATCTCAGTGCATTACTGGTACTAATAATTGTTTCTACTTTTGGCACAAGGCCAGCAATTACCCAGTGCATTACTGGTACTTTATTTTATCGACCCCGTAAGGATGAAAGGCAAAGTTAACCTCGGCGGGATTTGAACTCAGACCGTAAAGGGACGTAACTATGCTGGAAAGCATGGCGTCCGACTCTCTACTGATACTGCCAATCCACTACTAATAATGATTTCTGATTTAGGCACAAAGGCAACAATTTTGGGGAGGGGAAAATCGATTAAATAGACCCCAGTGCGTTACTGGTACTTTGTTTTGTCGACTTCGGAAGGAGGAAAGGTAAAGTTGGCCTCGTCAGTATTTGAACTCAGAACATAAAGAGCCGGAAGTTTTAGTAGTAATAATTGTTTCTACTCTTTGGCACAAGGCCAGCAATCATCCCACTGGTACTTTATTTTATCGACCCCGTAAGGATGAAAGGCAAAGTTAACCTCGGCGGGATTTGAACTCAGACCGTAAAGGGACGTAACTCTATGCTGCAAGGCATGACGTCCGACCCTCTACCGATACTGCCAATCCACCGTCCTTAGTTTTAGTAGTAATAATGGTTTCTACTTTAGGTACAAGGTCAGTAATTTTGGAGGAAGGGTTATTCAATTAAATCTAATCCAGTATTTTACTTTTATTATATTCTATCAAACCTCTTGATGGATGAAAGGAGAGGTTGATCCTGGCGAGTTGTACTAGCAATAATGTATGTGTGGACCCGTAACTCCCGAAGGAGTTGTAGGGGCGCCATATTGCCATACGGCGTTTTTAGGGCATTTAAACCCGGCGGAGTCCATCTCTCCAGGTCGAATACAGCAGATTTCTTCCAGAGAATGACAGAGAGTGAGAGAAAGGAAGTGAGAAAGAGATATAGAGGAAGAATCGACTCCAGTACAACACTAGTACCTTTTTATCGACCTTGAAAGACAAAGTTGACCTTGGTGAGATTTGAACTTAGAAGTCAGAGAGCTAGAATGAATACTGCAAAGCATTCTATCCAACGTTCTAATGACTCTGCCAATTCGTCGCCAGTAGTAATAATAATTGTTTCTACTTTTGGCACAAGGCCAGCAATTACCCAGTACATTACTGGTACTTTATTTTATCGACCCCGTAAGGATGAAAGGCAAAGTTAACCTTGGCGGGATTTGAACTCAGAATGGCAAGGGCCGTAACTCTATGCGCCAAAGCATGGCGTCCGACTCTCTACCGATACTGCCAATCCCAATAATAATGAATATATTCTTATTGGTGGATTGAATTAAATACATAGTGTTATTTCATTACAGCCATTTAAGTTCGGAGATCAACTTTGACTTTCAACCTTCAGAGGTCGATAAAATAAAGTACCAGTGGAGTAGTGGACCAGGAGTTTTAGTGCAACGTACATTTACCATGTGTAGTTTATCTCGAGTCCAAAAGTGATAAACCTGGAATAGCGTTGTAAAATTCAAAGGTCACCTAGGACAGACTCTATAGAACCGCAATAGAGCGTATCTCCGCCTGTCTTTCGTTCTCAAAGCTGTCAAATTGGTTGTGAAGAAATGTCTTGAGCTTGGCGGAGAAGGTTGGTTTGGAGGATGTTAATCTATACAGCACAGATCAACCTAAGCAGATGTACGTGAGCCTCAGCTGAGTGCGGCGATTTTAGGTCATTGATCTTTGAAATGGCCTGCCACACGTAACCCGCACCGCTACTGTTGCTATCAGGGAAACATTTTCAGAGCAGCAATTATATCTTCTTTGAAACTGGTCACAGAAATATGACCAGCTGGGGCTTGGATGACTCTGATATCATTCGGAAAAAAACTGAGTGTTCTAGACGAAATGCAATTGGGATATTGTTGTGAGTTGATATTACTGCAGCAGTAATATTTCCATCAATTATTTTTACGCTGATGTGGTCACATAGATGTGTCACATCGTTTTCTGGAGGTTGAGTGCGAATTGTCAGCTTCGGTGGACAGCTGGATGGAACGGACAGGCTTGTTAGCGAAGGATGACAGAAAGAAGTAAGGCTATTAGGTTGTTCTGAAATTAATGGAGGTTTTATGTTTTTATTTGTTTCAACATTTTTTACGTGTGTAAAATGATATATGTTTAAGCTTATTTTACGCGCTATCGTTCTATGTAATCCATTTTTAATATAATTTGCATGTTTTGTGAATTGTCAGATCTTTGAAGTCAAGATGTTAAAACTAGGTTTTCACCAAACATATTTCTATAAGTTTAAACTCGGCCAAAGTGCAGGAAAATCAGCTAGAAACATTTTCGGACCACATTGTAACCTGCGACAAAGAGTTGATCCTATAAAACAACCGACAGCGTTCAACACAGTGGTCGAACCGAAATGAAGTTTCTAAACACGCCCTAAAGCCGAAGTTGCAAGAAATGAAGGTTATGGTGACTGTTTGGTAGTTTGCAGCCAAGTTAATCCGCTACAACTTTCTGAATCCTGGTTCAATGGCAGCAGATAAGTATTGTAACGAAATAGATGAAATGCATAAAAATTTCAGTGTGTCCAACATTGGTTAATAGAAAGGTTCAATCCACTTGTACAACAACACATAGCACAACCAACACGCCACTGGTAGAACCACATATTCTACAACCAACACTCCCCTGATAGAACCACATATTCTACAACCAACATTCCACTGATAGACCACATATTCTACAACCAACATTCCACTGATAGACCACATATTCTACAACCAACATTCCACTGATAGAACCACATATTCTACAACCAACACTCCCCTGATAGAACCACACATTCAACAACCAACACTCCACTGATAGAACCACACATTCTACAACCGACACTCCACTGATAGAACCACACATTCTACAACCAACACTCCACTGATAGAACCACATATTCTACAACCAACACTCCACTGATGGAACCACATATTCTACAACCAACACTCCACTGATAGAACCACACATTCTACAACCAACACTCCACTGATAGAACCACATATTCTACAACCAACACTCCACTGATAGAACCACATATTCTACAACCAACACTCCACTGATGGAACCACATATTCTACAACCAACACTCCACTGATAGAACTACATACTGTATAACCAACACTCCACTGATAGAACCACATATTCTACAATCAACACTCCACTGATAGAACCACGCTTTCTACAACCAACACTCCACTGATAGAACCACACATTCTACAACCAACACTCCACTGATAGAACCACATATTCTACAATCAACACTCCACTGATAGAACCACATATTCTACAATCAACACTCCACTGATAGAAGTAGATATTGTATAACCAACACTCCACTGATAGAACCACATATTCTACAACCAACACTCCACTGATAGAAGTAGATATTGTATAACCAACACTCCACTGATAGAACCACATATTCTACAATCAACACTCCACTGATAGAAGTAGATATTGTATAACCAACACTCCACTGATAGAACCACATATTCTACAATCAACACTCCACTGATAGAAGTAGATATTGTATAACCAACACTCCACTGATAGAACAACACATTCTACAATCAACACTCCACTGATAGAACCACATATACTACAATCAACACTCCACTGATAGAAGTAGATATTGTATAACCAACACTCCACTGATAGAACCACATATTCTACAATCAACACTCCACTGATAGAAGTAGATATTGTATAACCAACACTCCACTGATAGAACCACATATTCTACAACCAACACTCCACTGATAGAAGTAGATATTGTATAACCAACACTCCACTGATAGAACCACATATTCTACAACCAACACTCCACTGATAGAAGTAGATATTGTATAACCAACACTCCACTGATAGAACCACATATTCTACAATCAACACTCCACTGATAGAAGTAGATATTGTATAACCAACACTCCACTGATAGAACCACATATTCTACAACCAACACTCCACCGATAGAAGTAGATATTGTATAACCAACACTCCACTGATAGAACCACATATTCTACAATCAACACTCCACTGATAGAACCACATATTCTACAACCAACACTCCACTGATAGAAGTAGATATTGTATAACCAACACTCCACTGATAGAACCACATATTCTACAACCAACACTCCACTGATAGAAGTAGATATTGTATAACCAACACTCCACTGATAGAACCACATATTCTACAATCAACACTCCACTGATAGAAGTAGATATTGTATAACCAACACTCCACTGATAGAACCACATATTCTACAACCAACACTCCACTGATAGAAGTAGATATTGTATAACCAACACTCCACTGATAGAACCACATATTCTACAATCAACACTCCACTGATAGAAGTAGATATTGTATAACCAACACTCCACTGATAGAACAACACATTCTACAATCAACACTCCACTGATAGAACCACATATACTACAATCAACACTCCACTGATAGAAGTAGATATTGTATAACCAACACTCCACTGATAGAACCACATATTCTACAACCAACACTCCACTGATAGAAGTAGGTATTGTATAACCAACACTCCACTGATAGAACCACATATTCTACAACCAACACTCCACTGATAGACCACATATTCTACAACCAACACTTCACTGATAGAAATAGATATTGTATAACCAACACTCCACTGATAGAACCACATATTCTACGATCAACACTCCACTGATAGAAGTAGATATTGTATAACCAACACTCCACTGATAGAACCACATATTCTACAACCAACACTCCACTGATAGAAGTAGATATTGTATAACCAACACCCCACTGATAGAACCACATATTCTACAACCAACACTCCACTGATAGAACCACATATTCTACAACCAACACTCCACTGATAGAACCACATATTCTACAACCAACACTCCACTGATAGAAGTAGATATTGTATAACCAACACTCCACTGATAGAACCACATATTCTACAATCAACACTCCACTGATAGAAGTAGATATTGTATAACCAACACTCCACTGATAGAACCACATATTCTACAATCAACACTCCACTGATAGAAGTAGATATTGTATAACCAACACTCCACTGATAGAACCACATATTCTACAACCAACACTCCACTGATAGAAGTAGATATTGTATAACCAACACTCCACTGATAGAACCACATATTCTACAATCAACACTCCACTGATAGAACCACATATTCTACAACCAACACTCCACTGATAGAAGTAGATATTGTATAACCAACACTCCACTGATAGAACCACATATTCTACAACCAACACGCCACTGATAGAAGTAGATATTGTATAACCAACACTCCACTGATAGAACCACATATTCTACAATCAACACTCCACTGATAGAAGTAGATATTGTATAACCAACAGTCCACTGATAGAACCACATATTCTACAATCAACACTCCACTGATAGAAGCAAATATTGTATAACCAACACTCCACTGATAGAACCACATATTCTACAACCAACACTCCACTGATAGAAGTAGATATTGTATAACCAACACTCCACTGATAGAACCACATATTCTACAATCAACACTCCACTGATAGAAGTAGATATTGTATAACCAACACTCCACTGATAGAACCACATATTCTACAACCAACACTCCACTGATAGAAGTAGATATTGTATAACCAACACTCCACTGATAGAACCACACATTCTACAACCAACACTCCACTGATAGAACCACATATTCTACAATCAACACTCCACTGATAGAACCACATATTCTACAATCAACACTCCACTGATGGAACCACATATTCTACAACCAACACTCCACTGATAGAACCACACATTCTACAACCAACACTCCACTGATAGAACCACATATTCTACAATCAACACTCCACTGATAGAAGTAAAGACATCTCTTTTTTCGAAGTGAATGAATTTAACTTTCTTCTTTATTAGCCGTATAGTTTTATTTCGGCCCCGAATTAGATCAAGTAGATCAGATAGAAATTTTATCACATCACCTACATTTTGAAGCTGAGAATCATCTGCAGACAACACTCCCCCACACACACGCACACGCACACGCACACGCACACGCACACACACATGCACACACACGCACACAGACACACACACGCACACGCACACGCACACGCACACGCACACGCACACACACACACATACATACATACATGGTGGCTGCCAACTCATTTTCGAGTACGGCCACTTCTTTATATCCATGTAGGATAACCCCTACCGATGCACTGAACGAGTGTGACTTTTTAGTCCAGCTAGGGACTTGAAAACTCTGGTAGAAACACTACACTTGTGACAATTATTGACACATAATGCTGGGCCCATGGTACCATGTGACGACAAGTGCAGAGAGATCTCCAGATATAAAGCAATGCCTGTGCCGTGAAGCTTTTATAGTGAGCAAAGGCACTGCACAAAGCCAGTCCCACTCTCTTAACCAAGATGATATTTACCAAAAAGAAGAAGTCAACATCATTGGATACCATCAGGGTTGCAACTGTTATATCAGAGTTTTCCTTCTCCTAGAATTCTGCCTTGGCAAAGGCTAAGGGGTCATCTCTCCCGGTGATTTTGGATGGCCATTGACTCTTAAGAGCTCCTTTGCCCTTTACAGGTTTTGTTTTTAGTCCTGCAGGATGTCCAAAGTCACCCTCCTCACCAAGAAACCTTGGTGGGGTTGCCAGTTTAGTCGCTAACGACCCGACCATGAGACAGGTTGTACTGGGATACATGTTACCAGTACAACTGGTGACCTGACATACATACATACATACATACATACATACATACATACATACATACATACATACATACATACATACATACATACATACATACATACATATAGGAAGGTATAGAGAAACAGGATGTTTGGAACAGGATATATTGAAAGAAAATATAATGTTTATCCTACTTGAGTTTAAGTGTTTGTATTCCGTTGTCACACCAACATAAGATCAAAATCCTGTCTCGAATGTTTAATAGGTGTGTATTTATGTTTACAACAATGTTTATATTGACGAATATATAATTAATCCACCACCACCACCACCGTCACCGCTGCCACCACCGCCGCCACCGCCACCGCTGTCACCTCCACTTATACCAGCATTGCTGAAGTATTTTGTAGAGTTAAAGGTTAAGTGATTTTACGAAAAAAATAGACAGTGAGTTATAGAGAGAATCCCTGGAATAGAAAAAATGCGTGGTTGGTCAACGTCGAACAAAAGTCCCCTTTAGCATTCACATTACTCTATATATACTATTATATTTTCATGGTAAAGGCTTTACCTCGCATAATTATCTCACATAATATCGAATATATGAGATTTTGAAAGTATTTATTTTGAGAAAAATACCTTAACATCAGTTTGAGTGACCAGTTACAGCCAGTTTCAACAGAAAAAGGTAGAGAATTCTGGCCGGTTTTGGCCGGTTTGAACATTAAAGGGTTAAGAAATGGAACTAACTTTTTACATTTAGCCACTAGAGCTGACACTAAAACATTTAAAATCCCACTTCCAACATAATTTTATGTAAAAACTGTTGCTAAGAGTCAGCTGAAATGTTCATAAACTAATAATGAATAAGTGAGGCTAGTGCTGTGGAATCTTGAATGCATTAATTAATTGTAATGTAGCAAGAGTTGCCTCCCTTGTCATGACAATCTCATCACCGCTCTCTAGACAGGAAGTAGCTGGAGTTGCTTTCCTTTGAGATTGACAGACTCCCTGTTGGTCACTTCCGGTCAATTCCTATAAAAGGAACAGGTTACCACGATATCTCTCTCTTGCCTCCTGATTTCTGAAGTGGTAACACCTGCGACCGTAGCTTGTGATGATTCCTTCTTGATGATCCTTCGTTACCAAGAACAATGCAACTTGCAGCCTGAGAGCCTCAGATGTCAATAACAGCTAGAAAAGATCTCTTCTTTTCTCTACCAACTTCAGCCTCGAGTTATGACCATCGGGTAACAAATCCTTAATATTTAATACCTTTGACTTCCATGAAGTAAAAACATTATTATAACACACACACCGGTATTTACTGTCTTTTTTATGTTGTATGTACACCGATACTAATCTCCTAAAGTGGTGACCCCCGACGTGATTAAAAAAAAAAAAAAAAAAAGAATGGGAAATGGTATACGGTGTATATAATATAATATAAAAAAAAGAGAGACAGAAGAAAAAGAGAAAAATATAACAATTTAATACAAAACGAACACCTACAATTATTGACATACAGACAAACCAATTGTATAAATGTTTTTGCCTTTTTTTTCTCTCCTTTTCTGCCCTTCTCTTCTCTGGCTAAAAATTTTTGAGGATGACAAGATGGAGTCTCTCTTCTCCATCAATAGTGTTTTTGGCGCGAAATAGTCCGCCATGTTGGATTTTTTTTTTTAGGTGCCTTGCCCTTACCTTAGTATAACAGCATTCACTTAATCGCTTGTTTGCATATTGTCCCGGATGCATTATTTTTCCGGTCCAGTGGTCTGACGGAAAAATTTTGTTTTCCTTTTCTGTTACGTTAGAGACATTTTTCCAAACGGTAGATTGCTTGCGGTATGCCAATGGCTTCCCATTCTGTTCTGCCAACGTACACGGGCGACGTGAGGCTATGGTTCTCACAGTTAGAAGCATTCTTCAGGGCGAACAGAGTTGACGAGGAACTACAACATTCTGTGGTCCTTAGCGCAATTCCGCCGGCAATTCTCCCAGCGGTTAAGGACCACGTGTTAGAGGCAACCACAGACTCGTCGTACACGTCTCTAAAGGCTGACATACTCAGCCGGACAGATCAGTCTTCAGAAAAAAGATTTAGAGCTCTGGTCCATCTGGAGCGTATAGGGGATGGCACCCCATCGAACCTCCTTAGGTGAATGAAGGACCTAACGGAGGGGTCTGCAGCGGAAACTGTCCTGCTGAAGCAGTTGTTCTTTTCGCGCCTGCCGACCAACGTACAGGCAATTTTGGCCCCCATGAGGGATACAAGCACGGTGGATCAGCTTGCCTCATCTGCAGACAACATTTTCGAGGTGACGAATGCCGGAGGCAGCGACCCCCTTGCCGCTGTTCACCACCCAGCTCGGGTCACACACGGCCATGCGATCTACGAGGCAGCGCCAACAGACAGCTCGACCATTATAGCGATGCAAAGGTCCATTCAGGAGCTCACCATAGAGCTCCACAAGATGAAGGCCTTGTGTGGTGGATGTTCGCACCCCCGCAGTCGCGGGAGATCGCAAAGTTTTAGACGGCGTTCTAAATCACCAGCTTCATCTTTATGCTGGTACCACGAGCGATTTGTTGAGAACGCGAATCACTGCGTGCAACCTTGCTCCTTTCATAAGGCGGGAAACGCATAAGAGGTCCTCTGATGGGGACAGATGACCTCAACATAAAGCCACCAAACCGCCATTTCTTCATTAAGGACCTAATGTCCGGAAGAGGTTTTCTCGTGGATACAGGAGCCTCCTGTAGTATTTGACCGGTCCATTGCCTGAAAGATACCCCATAGAGTCATCTGTTACGCTGTAGGCAGTTAACCACTCGTCTATAAAGACGTACGGGCAAATCTCGCTCCCTCTTAAGTTCCTAAATCTTCGAAGGGATTTTAAATGGATTTTTACGGTTGCCGATTTGCCATATCCCATCTTAGGAGCGGATTTCCTCCACAACTTCTCTTTAACTGTGGACGTCCGTGGCCAACGCCTGGTGGATAACATCACCGGCTTTTCAATTCATGGCCAGGAAGCCAATGCTCCAATAGTCAGCCCCATGTTCTTTATCGCTGCCGCTGGAGACGCCTACCATGCGTTACTGGGTTCTTTCCCGGAGCTCACGGATGGAAATCTTCGAGTCACTGACCCAACACACTCGACCGAACATTTCGTTTCCACCACCGGTGCCCCAGTGTTTTCGCGTCCACGCCGCTTACCGAAGGAAAAATTAAAGGCAGCACGGTCCGAGTTCGACCATATGCTGCAGCTGGGCATTATTCGCCCATCTACGTGTCCTTGGGCTTCACCGTTACACATGGTGCCCAAGACTTCCGGCGACTGGAGACCCACTGGGGATTATAGGAGGTTAAATCCCATTCCCCATCTCCACGATTTTGCATCTTCACTGCAGGGGTGTAAGACTTTTTCTAAGTTAGATTTAGTGCGAGCCTACCACCAAATTCCGGTCAGGAAGGAGGATATTCCGAAAACGGCGATTACAACCCCTTTCGGATCATTCGAATTTTTGACCATGCCTTTCGGATTCAGGAACGCCGCTAGCACTTTTCAGCGGTTCAGGATTGACAGACTCCCTGTTGGTCACTTCCGGTCAATTCCTATAAAAGGAACAGGTTACCACGATATCTCTCTCTTGCCTCCTGATTTCTGAAGTGGTAACACCTGCGACCGTAGCTTGTGATGATTCCTTCTTGATGATCCTTCGTTACCAAGAACAATGCAACTTGCAGCCCGAGAGCCTCAGATGTCAATAACAGCTAGAAAAGATCTCTTCTTTTCTCTACCAACTTCAGCCTCGAGTTATGACCATTGGGTAACAAATCCTTAAGATTTAATACCTTTGACTTCCATGAAGTAAAACGATTATTATAACACACACACCGGTATTTACTGTCTTTTTTATGTTGTATGTACACCGATACTAATCTCCTAAACCCTTAATTATTTTCAACATTATAGATAGTGTATTTAATTAAAAATATGTTAGCTAAATAATTAATTGAGTAAAGATAACCACAATTTTTTCAGGCGTGGCTATACCAAGTTTGTTTCTTGTTACAGATACAACGATGAAGTATCCTTCCCATTTTTTAAAATATTGGTGTGTTGAGAAAGGTGTTGCTTCAAATTGCTACCAGACTGAACGGTCGCGTACAGACTCAAACTGGAATTTCCATATATAACGGCCTCGTAGATATTATTGTGTTGCTAAAATATGTATCGGAAATTTACTCAGCGTTCTAGAGCAGCGGTCGCCAACCGGTGGTCGGAAAGAAAATGTTGGTGGTTCGCAGAAAAATTTGGACATTATTTGCAATTTTTATGTTTTATTAATAATTGTTTCTACTTTTGGCACAAGGCCAGCAATTATAACAGTGTATTACTGGTACTTTATTTTATCGACCCCGTAAGGATGAAAGGCAAAGTTAACCTCGGCGGGATTTGAACTCAGAATGGCAAGGACCGTAACTCTATGCGTCAAAGCATAGTGTCCGACCCTCTACCGATACTGCAAAATAAAACAAAAATAATATTCGTTTAAAATATATTTTATAACACCCCCAAAAATTGTTTCTCCTTATAAAGAACTAACATCCATGAAAGAAATTTACACATATGTACCATCATCTATCGACAATATGACACACGTACGCTTCAGTATTGATTAATAAAATGAAGTTCTCTGATCATTATTTTACAAATGTATTTATCTTTTAAAAATAATCCATATTAGAGGGCCGCGGTATTTAAAATGATGAATTTAGTGGTCTGTGAGGTCCGAAAGGTTGGCGACCGCTTTTCTAGAGGATGAACGTTAGATTTTTCTATAAACCACACATGGCTGCCAGATAAATTCCACAAAATAAAAGAAGCCGATCATCATAACAAATCAGGAGATCTGTGTGTCCTTTGGTATTACCATTCCTGATACTATATATCGGTCACAACGTCAGTCTTTATTTTCCGGTGACAGAAGGCAGGATTTAAACTCAGAAAGCACAGAGCTGGAACAGATACTGCAAAGCCTCCTACTCAACACTAACAATTCGACCACTGACTGGTACTTTATCGATCCTGAAAGGATGAAAGGAAAACTTGACTTCAGTGGGACTTAATCTCTCAGTGAAAAGAAGCGGAACAAATATCGAGGTATTTAATGGCACGCATTAATAACATTGCTAAAAAACTGGCACCGAATTTTCAAATGATAGTGGATCGTATTAGAATCTATTCCAGAATGAAAAAATAAAGCTCACTACTATTAACTTTCTTGTTCAACTAAAGTGATTTGCCATTTCACCTAGGACAGCAAATATCTTAAAATTCATAAATGATAAATAAAATTTATTTGGTGGATTTTGATACATCTTATGTCCCTTGCATAAATCTTAACTAATTGATTATACAAGACATTACCTGTCCATAATTAAGTTTGTGTCGGGACCAAAACTCACGTGTTGACTGTTGGGTGACCTGACAGGAACTGCTACAGTCTTGGGCTGTGAAAGGCAGTCAGCTCGTCAAATCTCAACAGGGGTATTAATTTTTTGGTTCAGCGTGGGATCTTGAGCAAATGTTATTGACCATAGCCTCGGATGGGCTCATGCCTTGTGTGTGAACGTCACGCACCGTCATACTGAATCTCCTTCAGAACTACATTAAGGGTGTTCGTGTCTGCAGAATACTCAACCACATACACGTTAATTGCAAGAGCGTGCTCTTTCCTTCATTGACCAACAAGAACAGTCATCGTCGAAAGCGACAGAAGTCCATTCAGTTTGTAATCATAGTGATTGTTTTAGAAAAGTGAATTCTATGTGGCAACAATAAGAAAAACAACAAGATCTTAACCAATACCACCCCAACCGCCACCACAACCACAGCGACCATCAAAAGGAATTATATAAGTAAATGAGTAAAGATATATAAGCAGAATAAGCGTAGTGAGAGAACGAACTATATAATTTAAGAAATTGTAAGTTTGCATATGACGTGCCAAGAAGCAATGCATACATATACATATCATAAAACACACACACACACACACACACACGTATATATATATATGTGAGTATATACACACACACATATATATATATATATATATATATATAAATGCAAACATATATATATAAATAAATGCATATATATATATATGTGTGTATGTGTGTGTGTGTGTGAGTATACATATGTCTATATCTATACACACACACAAACATATATATATGTACACACGCACACATATATATATATATATACATATATATGTCTCTCTCTCTCTCTCTCTCTCTCTCTATATATATATATATATATATATATATATATATATATATATATATAAGAAGATAGTGCGATAGAATGATAAAGAATAAACGAGTTAATCAGAAGCTAAGATCATGCGAATCTATGAGAAGAGGCAAAGATCACGCCAACCTGCCACATTTTCAGAGAGAAGTTCGTCTGTTTAGTTCTGATTAGTTTCTCCACGCTATCAACCTTCATTATAAGACTCAAGTTGTTATTGTTTACATATCATTAACTTTCATAACAGGACTGATATATATATATTACAGAACATTTGTTGTTATTTCTTTCTACACCATTTTCTGCTCGTATGTCATCCTTCAGAGAAGTTTATCTATTAGTTCATGTATGTATGTATATTTATGTATGTATGTTTTCTGGTTTTATAATTTCACAAATATTTGCCAATAGAGAGAGAGAGAGAGAGTGGGTTTCTAACATAGTTACAAGACTCTCTCATTGGAATTTAAACAACAACAACTAGATAGATATGTACGCATGTCTGTAGGCATGCATGTGTAGATATGGATGTTATTGTATGTGTGGATATGTATGTTTGAGTTATATGTGTGCATGTGTATATGCTTTGTATCTGTACCAGTGTATATGCAGTTATTAGATGCAGAATCTTGTACTTGTAATTCCGTAACTAGTCGTGTTCTTTCTATTTCTATGTATGTATGTATGTATGTATGTATGTATGTATGTATGTATGTATGTATGTATGTATGTATGTATGTATGTATGTATGTATGTGTGTCAGGTCACCAGTTGGTGCTACTGGTAACATGTATTCCAGTACAACCTGTCCCATGGTCGGGTCGTTGGCGACTAAACTGGCAATCCTACCAAGGTTTCTTGGTGAGGAGGGTGACTTTGAACATCCTGCACGACTAAAAACAAAACCTGTCAAAGGGAAAAGGAGCTCTTAAGCGTCAATGGCCATCCAAAATCACCGGGAGAGATGACCCCTTAGCCTTTGTCAAGGCAGAATTCTAGGAGAAGGAAAACTCTGATATAACACCTGCAACCCTGATGGTATCCAATGATGTTGACTTGTTCTTCTTTTTAGTAAATATCATCTTGGTTAAGAGAGTGGGACTGGCTTTGTGCAGTGCCTTTGCTCACTATAAAAGCTTCACAGCACAGGCATTGCTTTATATCTGGAGATCTCTCTGCACTTGTCATCACATGGTACCATGGGCCCTGCACTATGTGTCAATAATGGTCACAAGTGTAGTCTTTGTACCAGAGTTTTCAAGTCGCTGGCTGGACTAAAGTCCCATTCGTTCAGCGCATCGGTAGGGGTTCTCCTACATGGATATAAAGTAGTGGCCGTACTCGAAAACGAGTTGGCAGCCACCATGTATGTATGTATGTATGTATGTATGTATGTATGTATGTATGTATGTATGTATGTATGTATGTATCCTAAACGGACGTTAGTCCGTTTAGTAATATTGTTGTGGTCGTGTTTTTGTTGGCAATCGTCTGTTTACGACAGTACAGCGCGGCTCTACTTTATTTAACTGAGATAAAACTTATATGAGCATGAACAGTAGATCATTACGCATCTTTTGGCTTAAAAATCTAGAAATTTGGTCCAGCGGGAAAAAGTTTATAATCAAAGTTTGCTGATAAATCTTGTGTCCAAGTGAGTGAGTAGTAAGCGTGACGCTAGGGGAGGTAATCCAGAAATGACGTAGCTTTGTCATTAAGCCAGTTGCCTCAACTAGATTGCAATTATACTCAAAAGAACTTTAAAATGTCAATCACTTGTCAGTAATTCACTATGATCATTTAATTATTAGATAGTTGTTGCTTGCATTGCCTTAAAAAATAGTAGACCAGATAGAAAAATGCGTACAGCAAAAAAAAGTAATATTGTTGGAATATAAACCTTTAAAAATACAGGACAAGAAACTAAAATAAAACTTTAAAAGAATAGGACAAGAAACTAAGATAAAACTTAAAAAGAATAGGACAAGAAACTAAGATAAAACTTTAAAGAATTGGACAAGAAATAAAAAAATTTACAATAATATTAGTGGCAAAATTTTTTTATTCGTTTCCTGTGCTATGCCCCAGTATCTTCTTGATTAGTGCATAATAATTGTCATGCTCTCATTGTGCGTTGCCCCTGAGCGGTTGGTTCTGGTTGGGATTGGTTGGCTGAGCAGTTCTGCTCCGTCAGAATGACCATTGCAAGAAGAATTAGCCGATGCAGCTGCAGGTCTCCTCCAAGAATGCACTTCTAGTCCCGTAACACCAGACGAAGATGGAGAAGACGACCGGGACAAGATGTCGATTCTGACCACCGACTACGGCACCTCCCTCAACCACCGGTCCTCCCTCCCTCTGTCCCGTCATCCCTCCAGTCCTCCTGCTCCCCCTTCCTGTACCAGAAAGCTGTGGCACGCATTCATCTGGACTGCCGGACTTGAACTCAAGGACAAGATGCAAGGAGAAGATGGACGAGTTGGTCAAGATCAAGGATGAGTGGGACGACAAGACCGTCCGCTGCTGCTCAAGATCTGTGCTCATGGGCCCATGGGTCCATTCACATTATGCATGACACATGAGGCCATAACCATACCCCTATTTCATCATTCGGCGACACGCCTCATGTGTCATGCATAATGTGAATGGACCCATGGGCCCATGAGCACAGATCTTGAGCAGCAGCGGACGGTCTTGTCGTCCCGCTCATCCTTGATCTTGACCAACCCGTCTATCTTCTCCTTGCATCTTGTCCTTGAGTTCAAGTCCGGCAGTCCAGATGAATGCGTGCCACAGCTTTCTAGTACAGGAAGGGGGAGCAGGAGGAGTGGAGAGATGACGGGACAGAGGGAGGACCGGTGGTTGAGGGAGGTGCCGTAGTCGGTGGTCAGAGTCGACATCTTGTCCCGGTCGTCTTCTCCATCTTCGTCTGGTGTTGCGGGACCAGAAGTGCATTCTTGGAGGAGACCTGCAGCTGCATCGGCCAATTCTTCTTGCAATGGTCATTCTGACCGAGCAGAACTGCTCAGCCAACCAACCCCAACCAGAACCAACCGCTCAGGGCCAACGCACAATGAGAGCATGACAATTATTATGCACTAATCAAGAAGATACTGGGGCATAGCACAGGAAACGAATAAAATAATTTTGCCACTAATATTATTGTAAAATTTTTTATTTCTTGTCCAATTCTTTAAAGTTTTATCTTAGTTTCTTGTCCTATTCTTTTAAAGTTTTATTTTAGTTTCTTGTCCTGTATTTTTGTCCTTATATATTCCAACAATATTACTTTTTTTTGCTGTACGCATTTTTCTATCTGGTGTATGTATGTATGCATGTATGTATGTATGTGCTTCTGGTTTTATAATTTCACAAATTTTTACCAATTTCACAAATTTGTACATGTATGTATGTATATTCATACTACTGTACGTCTGTATACATATATGTATGTACGTATACATACTTATATTTAAGTATCAGCCGTACTAAGAGTGAGAAATGAAATCTCATTTTTTCCATTTATCGTTTGCGGTACGCCCGGCCGACTAACTCACTCGATATGCAAATTAGGCTGCTCAGCCGTTACTATGCATAAGGAAACTATATAATTTCAAACGTTCAATCGACTGACAGGAATGTATACGGTGCTGATGACAGCTAATAAGCTAGAAGCTAGTTCATCGTTCCTTTGTCAGTGTTGAACAAAAGGGCAACGATGGTTGCCGAACAACACTGTACGGCTAATAATTCGGGCTGTTTGTTTACAAACAAACCGAGCATTATAATAAATGTTCGGTACATATATATATATGTGTACATGTATGTATGTCTATATATACTACTGTACATCTGTATACATATATGTATGTACGTATACATACTTATATATATATATATATATATATATATATATACACATATACATAAACATATATATGTGTGTGTATGTGTATGTGTATGTGTGTATATAAATGTATATGTGTGTGTGTGTGCGTTTCAGTATATCTTTGTAAAATCTGCTATTATAAAATATAATAATGTCTGGAACCAGTAAATGTATAAAAGTAAACGAATGCATTATGTATGCAATTGTATTTACTATTAGAGAATTTGGTATATTATTGTAGAAGATTTGAGCATCAATGAAATAGTCTTTTATTGTATTCAAAATCTATTCTCACTGCTGGATTTTCCATTAATTAATCTAAGCAAAGACTGTAAAAAACATTCGGAATTCGAAACGTGATAACTGTATACAATCTTTATGGTATTTCGTTCATTTTATTTTAAAACAATGTTAGGAAGGAACCTACTCAAATGATCTAAGGTTTAGTCTAGACATGGGTGAACTTTTCGTGCAGTAGGCCAGTGGTCGCCAACATGGGTTCCGTAAAACAAACTCCGGGTTCCTTAAAAAAATAAATATTTACATTACCATTAATATTTTGGGTTTTCTGAAAAAGGTGCAAAGAAAATGCCAAATGTGCAATGTATAAATGAACGAGTACTATTGTAGTGTACACAGGTTCTCCACTCCAATTCTTGGAAAGACATAGTTTTCTGAATTCTGAGGATTTGACTACTACTGATAATACACTAATTGAACTTAGAAATTGACCAATCACGAACAAGTAAATGTTGGTCGATGACAGCATAACTTTAAACTGAAAACTTCAGTTCAGCGAGGTCTCTCAGCCGAGAGACAGGGTCAGTTCGCTGTTCTCACAACGTAAGTTCAGTAGAATGTTTTCAATAGAGAACACATTTTAATCTGCTGTCCTCACAAAAGCTTTAAAGTCGCCCAAAGTTTCCTCACAGAGTGAACTCGCTTACTAGTCGTTTTCAACATGCATCCAGTTCCACAGACAATTCTAAATAAGAACACGTTACATTCTGTTGTACTTTGTACAGAAAATATAACGCCTGTAAAGTTTCGACTACTAACAAAGGTAATTTTGCATTCCATGCATACACTATAAACTTTGCCACACAATTATGTATTCATTTGATGACATCTGCATTCACAATTGAGAAATTACTTCATACAATAAATATGACTAAACTTTATTTGTTCCAATCTAATATATGTTTAACGCAGCCTAAAGCCTTCTTATATTATATCTAACTTTGAGTCAAAATAGATAGAAGATATCTGAATTAATTTCCAATACCATCGTCACATCTTCTACACTATCAGCTGATTTGCATTTTTTGCACCTTTTAGTATGGCGGATATTTAAATATATTTACATTACCAATAATATTTAATACGACCCTAAAGTAGTATATGCAGGAAGTGCTGGACTCTGAAAAAAATTTCTTCTAGTTGTTTATAAATTTGTACCCTTTTCAGTAAGCCCTAATATTTTAATATTATTATAAGACTTTAAATAATATGTTTGCCATCCTAAAATGGAGAAATTTCAATTTTTAAAAATTAAATTTTTTTTTTAACTAGTTAAGTTTTTCCAAATATCTAAAATTAAAGTTAATTTAAGTACTTTTTGTAATTAAAAAAAACTGTTAATTTCTCTTGTTTATTAATGTCATATTAAAAAGTTTAATTGTAGATAAATAACATTGATATGATGTCTACTGCAAAGAGGCTGAAGTTAGATACCAGCAGTAAGGTTAGACAGTGGTATGATGATTATGTTAGATATGGATTTCAAAAAGCTGACACTAAAAAAGATACACCAGATCAGCCCATGTGTTTGCTATGTTCAAAAGTTCTATCAAATAGCTGTTTAAATCCTGCAAAACTTAAAAGACACCTTGATACTAACCACACCAATGATAAAAACAAGTCACTTTACTTCGCTGAAAAACAACATCAAAAAATCACAAGCTAATATGTATGACTTGTTTTGTAAAAAGTCAGATAGAAATAAAGCTTTAACAAGAACATCTTTTTAGATTTCACATTTGATTGGTAAAAACAAGAAACCATTTACATTAGGAGAACAGTTAATTCTACCAAGTATAAAAATTGCTACAGAGAATCTTTTTGAAAGATGCAGTATTAAGGACAAAGAAATATTAAGCCAGTTACCATTGTCAGCAAATACCGTAAAAAGAAGGATAATTGATATTTCTTCTGATATAGAAAATCAGATACTAACTGCACTAAAGAAAAGCACATGTTTTGGTCTGCAAGTGGACGAAACTACGGATATTAATAACAAGGCTCAATTAATTTGCTATGTACGGTTTGTAGACCTTGATAAAAAAGAATTAGTAGAAGAGTATTTGTTTTGTCTGGTATTAGACATCACAACTAAAGGTCAAGATATATTCAATAAAATTGAAGAGTATTTTTTTAAAAATGGTGTATCTTGGAGCAAGTTGACTTCAATAACAACAGATGGAGCAGCTGCAATGACTGGTAACAATTCTGGTTTGATTGCAAAAATTAAAGAATAGACCCCAAATTGTATTACAAATCATTGTATGATTCATCGAGAGGTTTTGTGTTAACAAAAATTCAAAGACAGAGATGCTCAAATATTAAATGACCAGCTGAAAGACATTGTCAAAATTATCAATTTGATCCATGCAAGAGCAAAAAATTCTAGAATGTTTGAATCTATTTGTGAATCTTCTGGAAGTAATTATAATAGATTGTTATTCAACAATGATGTGCGTTGGCTGTCTTTTGGGGATGCTATGAAGAGAGTTTTTGAACTGAGAGAAGAAATAATAGTTTTTCTAAAAAAACAGAATGATGAAAGAGCAAGTGTATTAGAAACCAATGAATGGAATGTGCAACTCGCTTATTTAGTAGACATTTTTGGTGAACTGAACAAACTAAATAAGTGTCTTCAGGGTAACAATGCAGATATTTTTACTTCAATCAATTTTATTACGTATTTTCAATCAAAATTAAACATCTTTATAAAAAGAATTGAATCGGACAATTACTCATTACTTTCAAACCTTGAAATAGAGCTTAAAAAGAGAGAAGATTTTGACTCCAGCAATCTAAAGAAGATTATTCTTTCTCATTTAAATGTGCTTTCCACAAGTTTTTCAGATTATTTTGACTTGATGGAAAAAGATAATGTTAGCGGAAATTTATGGATAAAAAACCTGTTCACCGAGATCGAGCAGTTAGTGTCAGAAAATGACGCTGGAAATTGTAAAAATTTATTACCTGCACAATGCTTACATCAGTTGATGGATTTGAATTCAAACGAAGACCTGAAAGTGATATTCGAAAGCAGAAAGAAAGAACTATGGATCGACTTATTCTTGATTGGTGAGGTTAATAAAATCAGCCAACTTGCATTGAAATATTTGGCTTTATTCCCATCTAGCTCCTTGTGCGAAAAAGGGTTTTCGCAGTTGGTAGAAATCTGCACAAAGAAGAGGAATAAACTGTCAGCAATTGACGAGTTTTATGAGACTGGCATTAACTAGTGTTGAACCTCGATTTTCTAAACTCACTGATGAGGCGCAGCAGCAGAAAAGCCACTAGTTAATTGTGTTCGATTACATATACACGCATGAAACACTTTTTTTTGAAAAGTTTTGTATTGTATAGGTTCCGTGAAGAATTCAAAATATTTAGAGGGTTCCTCGGTTTTAGAAAGGTTGGCGACCACTGCAGTAGGCCATATGAGATATGACTCATCATACAGCAGGCCACAGTACTAACATTTTGAAATTTTGAAATTAGGTGTGCCATCTAGAAAGCCGAAGCGGTTTGCGGTTCGGAGTTTGTCCATGACAAGTTTAGTCCATTTAGCTAAAATTTCATACGAGGGTCGACTGAAAAGTTCATAGGCTGAATACGAAGGAGTGATGCTAATGCTGTGAAATATTGCATGCATTCATTTCAACTCTTCTTATTAATAACTGTATTGTTTCTTTCCAAGGACTATGTTGAAAAATAAACCTCATTTGGCCATTCCATGAGCGTATCGGCCTATGAACTTTTCAGCCGACCCTCGTATATGTAGAAATATCATATCTGCAGCAGCTTCAAAATGGTGAGTTTGTGTAGTTTATTTTGGATTCCCTCTCCAGACTCTGGATTGGCAGTATCGGTAGAGGGTCGGACACGATGCTTTGGCACATAGAGTTACGGCCCTTGCCATTCTGAGTTCAAATCCTGCCGAGGTTAACTTTGCCTTTCATCCTTACGGGGTCGATAAAATAAAGTACCAGTAATGCACTGGGTAATTGCTGGCCTTGTGCCAAAAGTAGAAACAATTAATTATAGTTGTAGTTTCTAACTGGCATGGCTTGTGTATTTATGCCTGCAATCTTATTATTGAAAATATAGGTAAACGTTATGTGTGCAGCTCGAATTATCGAACTTATTAGGCGCCGGTATCTGGGTGATACGAAGTTTGAGTCTTCGTAGCGCTCGCTGACAAACTTTTTCATCTCTAAGGGTTTTTACCCGATTTGTATCGGCTATTTTATAGCAACTGACTGTAATTACAGTTATTTTCTGCGCCTGACCTTCCTACATCTTTTCATAAATTTATTTCCTAGGCGATTAACAAGTTCGAAAATTCTAGCTTCACTCACAACTTTTGTTTACATTTTCAAAAGCTATTTGATTCAATTTCATAATTTCGATGGTAAGGTCCCTTAGCTCAATGGTGAGAGCACCTAGCCGGTATCTAGGGGCCACGGAGTTCGATTCTTCGGAGAAACAGCTGGCAACATTTTTTCCATCTCTAAATGTCTTTACCGATTTTTATAGACTATTTTATAGCAACTCACTGTATTTGCAGTTATTTTCTGCGCTGGAGTTCACCTACACATTTTTATATATATTTATATATATATACATATATATAAATATATATATATATATATATATATATATATATATATATATATATGTATGTGTGTGTATATATATATATATATATATATATATATATATATATATATACATATATATATATAGGAACAAGTAGGACCCCGATGGCTGAGCTCAAGCCGTTTCGACGGCTAATTCTGAACTAAATGCATTTTGTGGAAGGTAGGGGTAGCTGAACTTGCCAGTATAAGAAAGAGGGAGAGGGAGTGGAAGAAATCCAGTCAAGCGTTGAAAGTGACAACTACAGCAGATTCTAAGGATAGAAGGTCGAAAAAAGTATACTAGAGAAGGCGAGGGGGGAGGAAGTCGAAACAATAAGTAAATCTATATGGGGTAAATATATAGAAAAATATAAAAAATATAAAAAAAACAATTTCTGGTTACTATTCCCCTTCCACAATCATCAAATCTCTCACTGGCCCTGCTAAGCTATAGAAAAGTTTAATAGGTGGGACGGAATACTAAATACGAGATTGTAGTGAAATAATTTTATGAGTTAGTTGTAATCGGCCAAATCTATCTTACAATGACAGGTCAACAAGTAGGGGGCCAAAATACTAAAAAAAACTAATACGAAATAATAATTCAGAGTCTCGAAACTAATACGGAATATTAATTCAGAATCCCGAAACATGAATACTAATACGATATATATAAGTACTGCTACAATACATAAATTTTAATACAAACTACATAAATACTCATACAATAAATATAAAAACTAATACAATATATATAAATACTGTTACAATACATACATTCTAATCCAATCTACATAAATGCTCGTACAATATATATGAAAAACTAATACGAAAAATTAATTCAGACCCCCCCCCCCCCCCCCAAAAAAAAATACTGATATACGAGAAACTAAAGCAGAAATACCACTAAGAAATCTAGAAATCACGGAAATGGGGCAGCAATCAGAGAAGAAAGCAAGTATCTGGGGTCTAGCACATCTGCTATAAAAAGCGGAATCGGCCAATTCTATCATAGAATAAGGGGGTGGGGATGGGGGTACTGAGGCTACAGAGGACCGAAGGGGTGGGCGAGAAGGTGAAAAGAACGACGACAAAGAAGGAGATCTGGGATAGAAGGACTAGGAAGGGATGGGGGGAAGAAGGAAATATAGAGGAAACGATAAAAAATATATAAGAAAATATATACAAAAGTTACGTCTACCTTTGTAAGCAGGGGTTACCCATTACAAAGTCGGCAAGTGGGATGTTTCAGCCCTTGTCTAACCCCCCCCCCCCCCTCGGGGTCAATATAGGGTTTGAGGGCGAGGTAAGTCCTACGCAATCTGTGTTTGCATGCAGTTACCAGTTCGTCTTTCTTGTTTAGGAGTTGGTCCGTCGAAAACAGCATTTGTAATGTTTCCTCCGAGCATAAGTTACAGGGACGGCGTCCTCCCGTGTAAGAGTTGGCTCTGGACAGTAAGCTCCAAGTGAGATTATAGGTTATATTGTTATCTTTGAGGTCCCAGATGTGACCCGAAAGTGTAGTGGCGTGACGCCGGGCCGGGTTTCGGAAAGTATGTCTGTGTTGGTATAGCTGGGTCTTGAAGTCACAAGCGGTTAATCCTATATAAGCTTTGTTGGCGGTGTCCGTCCTCACGTTGCACTGGTAGATCACATTACGATCACTGCATCTGTTGTCGAGGGGGCTAAGGATCCATCAGGACAGTTACACCTCCTGGTCGGTTCTCCACTGCTATCTAGGTTATTTCTTCCATAGGGGTTGAGTTTTTTGTTGTTAGAGGAGAGGATGATTTGTGCAAAGTTAGGTGTGGTGCTGTAGGAGAGTTTGATGTTATTTTTGTTGATTATGTTGTGGTAGCGGTGTTGTAGTGGGAGGTGTTTTTCGATAAGCCTAAAGAAGATTTTCCCGATAGGTGTTGTCACCTAGGCGTTGTGGGGAGGATTGAACCATGTTACGTTGCGTGAGCGGCGCTGTCGCCTGCTGGTTCTGCTAATGGAAGCTGGACAATAGGATATTTCCTCCCGGAAGCCACTCCGCTTGAGGGCCTGGTTGTAATAAGGCGCATGTTCTTCGAATATCTGTTCATTAGCGGAAAAACGAGATATGCGGAGGGAGATGTTTTTAACCAGGTTATTGGTGATGTTTCTAGGATGGTTCGACCGGCGGTGGATGTAGTGCAGGTTGTCGTTTGGTTTCCTATATGGGTAGTACAGATCGTTATCGAGGTCAAGGGTAACGTCCAGGAAGTTTACTCGGGTTAGGGACGTTTGTATGGTTATTTTAAATTCCCAGTCGCGGAAGAAGCTGATTAATTGTTTACGGACCCGGTCTGTACTACTGGGGTTGT
>OZ024743.1:213141557-213179057 GCA_964016885.1 Eledone cirrhosa
AAAGAGGGCAAACTGTCCAAGTATCGGCCATTCTCTGATAGGTCTGTGGTAGAGTCTGTAGCAGTGGAGACAGCCGGCGTTTTGGCCGTCGGACCACTCACTGGTATCGGAGCGGAGTTGACTGCCCGCAGGTGCGAGCCCCACGAGTAGTCGCAGATCCAGCACATCTCTCTCGCCGTCCTCTGAGGCAATGTCTTCTCCGTCATATCGGCCGGGACCATGAGGCGGAGGGTAAGATAGTTGGACGTAGAGGATACTCGCTCGGACGTCACACATATACACGCATAGTCAACCACCTACATAGTATAACACTGCTTGCACTACCTCTGCTTGCTTGGGGTTTTCTTAACCTAAGTACCAGTTACGTATTATCTGAATATAAAGAATCTTGTCTGACACTCTACTGATCCTGATACAACTCTACCATTAACAGCCTCAAGAGATTGAATAACAGAATGTCCAGTTGATTGAACAACTGAATACTCATCGATACTGACAGCGGAGCAATTTTCATAAGGGGTAAGATCCTCACCTAGTTAAGCTGAGGCTGCAATCAGCTCCCCATTTATAATGGGTAAGGTACCCACCTAGTTAAACTGAGGTTGCGATCAGCTCCCAATTTATAATGGGTAAGATCCCCACCTAGTTAAACTGAGGTTGCGATAAGATCCTCATTTATAATTGGTAAGGTCCCCCCACCACCTAGTTAAACTGGGGTTGATAAGATCCTCATTTATAATGGGTAAGGTCCCCACCTAGTTAAACTGGGGTTGCGATAAGATCCTCATTTATGATGGGTAAGGTCCCCACCTAGTTAAACTGGGGTTGCGATAAGATCCCCATTTATGATGGGTAAGGTCCTCATCTAGTTAAGCTGAGGCTTATTCAAATTTCGATATAAGTTGGTTCATTTTACACAATTTTCATCATTTCTCCTGGAAACTTATGAATGACTCGGCTTAATGTTTTTACATTTCCTTAAATGAACATCACCTTGGAGATCATTTTAGCAGTGACAACAGAATCATTCCAAAACCATATATTATCTTCTAAAAAAAAAAAATTAAAATAAACAAAAATGACTCATTAATTAATGTAGCTCCGGATACACTGTATCCCAGAAAAAGGGTGGATGGTAACTGGTGGAACATGTTTGATGATAGGCCTGGGGAGGGCGGTGGTTTGGTAGTATCGGTAGAGCGTCGGACAATATGCTTTGCGACATAGAGTTACGGCTCTTTACGTCCTGAGTACAAATCTCGCCGAGGTTAGCTTTGCCCTTCATCTATATGGGGGCGATAAAATAAAATATCAGTAATGCGTTGGGGTCGATTTGATCGACGTGCCCCTTCCCCCCAAAAGTTGTTGGCCTTGTGTCAAAATCAGAAACCATTATAGGCCTGGCGCTAATTAACAGCAGCAGCAGCAGCAACAACAATAACAGCCACAACAACAACAGTGTTTCCTCAAACTAACCATTGCGATAGAATGATGTATCAGTTGTTCGATGGATCAATTATTCGATTAACTAAACGTTCGATTCCTGAATTAAGGTGTAGGTGGCTGAGATTTCCACAGACACGTGTACCTATAACGTAAATATTCACCATGGCACCGTGTTTAACAAAGCCGGACCATCGAATTATAGGTACAATCAATGCAACGAGTTTCTACTCAGTTTCCGTCTAACCCAATTTCACACAAGACTTCGGTTGACGAAAGGCTGTGGTAAAGATACTTGCTCAAGATGCTACGCAATGGCATCGAACACGACACTTTATGACTGCGTGAACATGATATAGATAAAGGTACTGGAGAGCTTAGATCACAAACCAATTGAGACTATTTAAACAAGTCACTTAAGTACACCTACGAAATAAACTATTTCTATTTTTAAATACTCTTGTAAAATGTGTGGATATCATACACCATTGTATTATACTTAAAAAACAAACATTATTCGTGACTTCTCGAATTACGAAATCAGTGTTCCTGACAATAAGCTCGTGCATTAGATATATCAACCCGGTTTGATTTGATTTATTCATGTTCTGGTCACAGTCTTAATTATATTTGTAGTCGTTTTAAAGGCATCGATTATAGTGCTCAAATCTTTTCAGTGTAAATAACAATTTCTAGCATCTATTGATTAAAGGGACACAACTCTTTTTATTTGCAGACAAGGGAAATAACCTATTTTTCTGTACGTAAAATGTTTAGCGACTAGGATTTATAGCAGAATAATAAGATGTCGATGCATAACAGAGAGAAAACATTAACGAGAAAGCCTCAGCGTAGTAGCTCGACCTTCTAGAATGAGCAATGAAAATCTTTTTCAAATCACACCATACTGTCGCATATTTTAACAGGACACATTGAATAATATAACTGGAAATACCTTGCTCATACATTTGCTCAATTATGGTTGACATAGGGTCAACGATAAAAAAGAGAGACAAAATATTGTGTCTCAGGAACTGAACCTATCTCTAGGTGCATTAGTCAATGATGAACCAAAATCATAGATGCTCTGAATTGAATGCAGGGTTTGATTTTGAAGAAAAATCATATGAATGTAAAACATTTTACATTGAGAAGTAACTAGAGATGACCTTGTGATTAAGAAGACCATGTCGCAACTACATAGTTCCGAGTTGCTCCTATTGCGAGACACGACGGCAAGTATGTTCTACCATAGCTGTAAGTCAACTCATAACATGTTATTGAAATATAGTAGATGGAAACTGCATGGAAGCTCGTCAGAGGATCAAATACTGCTCGGGGCAGTAGACAATATATTTATCGACTACAACCAGTACTACTTGGTTCTTTGTCTGAGGTTAGCTTATTTCCTTTCACCCATCAGCCTCGAATGTCATGAAAAATGTAATAGCCCCTCATCTTCATAACTAAATACTCCATAGCAATACATGTTATGAAACTTTCTCTGAAAATTGTAATTTATATCACAACTATATTCAAGAAGATGAAAAACCATACCGCTGTAGTAAAGTGTTCTCTGAAAGTGGAAATTTATCTCTACGTAAACCTATCAACTGTGAAGGCGCGTGGTTTAGTAGCTAGGATTCGCAATCGTGAGGTTTTGGTTTCGATTTCTGGATCAGGCGATACGTTATGTCTTTGAGCAAGACACTTTATTTCAGGTCGCTCTTTCTGCGAGGAGTTGTGACCAGTTGTGATCAGCAATGGAAACACCAACAATGGAAACATAGTTTCCTAGATCTGATTTGAGGAGTTCCACCCTATTTGGTTAGCGATTGGGGTCTGGTATCTTATCGATTGAAACTTATCCACAGCAGAAAGAATCAATAACTTTGTGATATTTGTGATAGTTGTTGTGTCAATGGTAGTTGAAACGGTGGGATTCAGTCCCTTTGAGACCATAAGCACTTAAAGGATTATGATGTCTTCCACATATGTATTCAAATACACTTAATTTGAATAAAATGGTGCCTGTCTTCCCTTATCTAGGGCGGGTCGAATTCCTGAGATCCATGGACGAGTTCTCTCCAGCAGTCTCTGTCCCTCATTATCGCTGCCATGTCCTGCGCCTCCAAGATACCAGTGTCTGTCCTTAGGACACCAACATATGTTAACGTCGGTCTTCCTCTTCCCGTGTGTCCATGCAGGGGCTCCCACAGGAGCACTGAGTGCAGTGTCAACTCTGGATGTAGGTGAGCATGTCCAGCTAACCTTAGTCTCCTTTGTGCCACTCTCGAGCTGACTTTTGGGAGGCACCGATATAGCTCTGAGTTCTTCATCCTCAGTGTATACTGATTAATGTTCAGAGCACGGGAGATGATGTGGTCGAGAGGAAGAGCAAAGCCTGGGCGGCGTGCCATAGCTTGAGATCGGTGTGGAAGTCGGACCTTCGTAAAGACCTCAAATTCCATCTCTTCGTTGCTGTAGTGGAGTCTGTGCTGCTGTACGGGTCTGACTTCCTTTGATGACCTAAATATGTGCCTATTTTGTTTAATGGTTGATACATGATTACAGCCGGGATGATGGCAGTAGTAGTTGTAGTTATGACGCTATCTTTATCGTTTTCCTTGTCATTGTCGTTGTTGATATGGTAACTGCACAGAACAACAGAGAAAGGAAATAACAAAAACAAATTATCGATTATCCCCCCCCAAAAAAAAAGAAGGCATTCGATTCACTTTTACGACGCTCTTGTTTGGAGAAATCTCACAGCAGCTCATATCGAACACACATGATTAAAAGCATTCGCCTCATGACATCCTCGTCTTTAGGTACGAGCGTCGGTTGAAAAGTTCAATGGCTGACCAAGATATTCCCATGGAATGACTACGTGATGTTTGTTTTTCAAGATAGTCCCTGGAAAGAAACAATGCAATTATTATTAAGAAGAGTTGAAATTAATGCATGGAAGATTTCATAAATCTAGCATCACTCCTCCATAGTCAGCCTATGAACATTTCCGTCGCCCCTCGTATGTCTAGAGCTAATATATTACCAATATATCCTTATTTATTCAAGAAGATAGGGTGTGATTTAAGGGAGACTTTGGCTGATATTTCTGGCTGGCTAAGTGAGCATCTAGAGCAGTGATTCCCAACGTGGGACGCACATTTCCCCTCATTATATTCAAATTACCCACAGAGGAGCAATTTGAATATAATAGGGGGTAATTTGAAAGAGATATAATACGACCAAACTTCTTGTTTGCCAAGTTTTTAGCTTTGTTTAATTAAAGGATTTCTACTTTTTATTACAGTAATTACACTTTTACAAAACTCAGTTTGTTTTTATATCAAAGGGGGACGTAAATATTTTTTAGATGTTGAGGTGGGGCCTGGAGCAAAGAAGGTTGGGAACCACTGATCTAGAGGTACAATGTTTTTATACTATTTTCACCCAGTAAATGACGTTAGCACAGTTACTAATTGCACAAAGAAAAACGAAGTGATAATGTAAAGAACATTTAACTCTTGATGGAGTCGTAGGGGCACCCTCGTGACACACGATGTATCTTGGGTATTTTAAACATGACAGAGGCCGTCCCTCTGTAGGTCATAAAACAGCTGATTTCTTTCTTTTTTTCAGAGAGAGACACAGAGATGGAGAGAGAGAGAAAGAGAAAGAGAGAGAGAGAGAGAGAGAGAGAGAGAGAGAGAGAGAGAGAGAGAGAGAGAGAGAGAGAGAGGGGGAGAGAAAATCGATTTCAGTACTGTACTGGTAAATTTTCATTGACCTCAAAAGGATGAAAGGAAAAATTGACCTCGGTGGGTTTTGAAGTCATAAAGCCAAAACCAAAACAACAATACAACTCAGCCAATTCGCTGCCTATTGGCCAATATGTGGTGGTATGGTCCCGTAACTCCTGATAGAGTCGTAGGGGCACCGTATTGACATACATATTGACATACGGCGTTTCTTGGGTAGTTTAAGCCTGGCAGAGCCCATCCCTCTCCAGACCTGAATACAGCAGATTTCTTCCAGAGAAAGACAGAAAGTGAGAGAGAGAGAGAGAGAGAGAGAGAGAGAGAGAGAGAGAGAGAGAGAGAGAGAAAGAATTATAGAGGAATAATCGACCCCAGCACTAGACTAGTACTTTTTTATCGACCTCGAAAGGATGAAAGGCAAAGTTGACTTCGGCGGGATTTGAACTCAGAGAGCAGAGAGACGGAACAAATATCATAAAGCATTCTATTCGACGTTCTAACGGCTCATTGGCCAATATAGTATTAGATAAAACAAAATATGGGATGGTCACAGTAAGACTATCTTTCATTATAGGCCTGTTAGTTCAAGGTTGACCTGGAGCTAAACAACAATATATATATATATATATATATATATATATATATATATATATATATATATATATATATATATATATATATATATATATATATATATATATATATATATAACATAACACTAATACAGCTATGAACATCTCATCGACAGATAGAACTAATATCGCTATAAAGAAGGCACCGACAACGACCTTCTAGAAATAACAGCCAAAATCCCTCGTATTACCGTTCACAGTCTTAAAAAAGGATATATTTGATAATGTAAATTTGGGTTCCTTGCAGAGAGAAAGAAAATGAAAAATAAAATAAAAATGAAAAGGAAAACCTTTGATCATAATTCTGTTTGATCAGGGCTGACTCATGAGTAAGCAGCAGCAGCAGCAGCAGCAAGATATTGACCCCCCCCCCCACACACACACACAATCACACATACAATCACACATACAATCACACATACAATCACACACACACACACACACACACACACACATACACATATACACGCATACAATCACACATACAATCACACACATACAATCACACATACACACACAATCACAGACACACACATATACAATCACATACAATCACACACACACATGCAATCAGACACACACACACACACACACACACACAATCAAACACATACATATACAATCACACACACGCACACACACACATACATACACACACAATTACACGCAATCACACACACATACACGCACACATAACTATACACACACATATACACACACACTCACACACACACACACATATATATATATATATATATATATATATACAAACACGCACAGAGACATGCCAGAAAATCTAAGGCAAGAAGAAAGAAAGGAAAGAGAGAAAGACAAACAGACAGAAAAGAAATGTGAATAGAACTCGCTACAGTATATTGAATTAGTGTACTTGTCTGTCTGTCTGTCTGTCATGTCTGTCTGTCTTTGATAGTAGACGTCTTGCACATCGGCTCTTCGATTTGGAATCTTTACTTGGATTATTTGTGAGTGTATTATTTAAATTGTTTTTCTATTATTGACTCTAACCCCTAGTCTGGGACTGTAGACGTAGGGTAAATATATTTTCACCCCTTTTGGGGTGAAAAAATATTTAATTCAAAATGTTCATCGATATCGTTGAAAACGAGGAAGCCATATTGGAAGCTAACGCCACGCCTACCAAAAAAAAGCGAAAAAGAGGGAACAACAATTCAAACTGTTGAACCGCCCCTCCTCTCGAATGAAAAAAAGAATATTAATTCGAGTGAAAACATAAATTTTGAAGAAAAAAATAACAAGAAAATAAACACCACAAAAGATGAAACCAACAACATTGCAACAACAAGCAACAAAGACAACAAAGACAACAACATTTCTTTTGCCCAAACGGTCAGGAAAGCTATCGAGTACAAGCCCATAGACATCACAAACGTTAAGCAGAACTTGCTAAATGCCAGGAAATACATATCTTTTGGGGAGGATGGTTCTTCTACGATCAACTCCCCAGAAGAAGTTCGTCAACAGGTATATAGGAATACCATAACCTTCAGGACGATATCCAACACAACAAGAAAGCCAGCTGAATTGACAGAAAGTCAAATTGTGCTGGTGCTGAAAGACATAAAAGAAGACATACTCTTTTATTGAAAGAGGAAAGCTGTATGCCAGCATTATGGTCCGAATGAAGGACGAAATGCTGGCTCAAAAATGCTCGGTGGCACCTATAGTGTCACCACAATACACCTTCTTCCCCACGTATAAAGGAAGAACTCAGAGACTAAGAATGTGGAGCTCAACGCCAGAAGTAAACATCTGGTCCGTCCTGACAGGATTTACGGACCTAGAAAAGGACATCCTTATATCAGCAGGGGAGTCCACCAGTGGACTGTTCGGGGGGAAAAGTCTGGAGGTTCTCTTACAGATGACACCTGAGAGAATCGCCGGAATACCCGACCGAGTCCTACTGGATGGGCGAACCTTTATCAATATTACGGTGGAAGGCAGGAGACCCTCATGTTACCACTGCGCTGGAAGAGGTCAGCTGAGGACGGCCTACCCTCTACTAACAACAAAAAAACCACTGCTACAAACACCACAACAACAACAAAAACAACCAGCACCACCACCACAAAAACAACAAAATACACTACCATCACCACCACAACGACAACAAAAACCAACAACACCACCTCCACCACCACAACAACAACATCAACAACAGCTCAAGAAAACAACCCAAAACACGGTCACACCCAGCCCCTCCCCACAGAACACAAATACAAAAACACACGCAGTTCATACACAACCTGGAAATATACCCCTCCCCTCCAATACGGAAGAGGAGCTCATATCGTCGGAAGACGAGGGGGCTCCCTTCCAAAAAGTGAAAAGGAGAAAACGTACACACACCACACAAACAAAAATAACCCCACCTGACAACACAACACAGACAACAAAACGCAAGCTCACTCAAGAACAACAAGCAAAAACAAACACAACAACACAAAAACTCTACACATACATAAACAAAAACAATAAAAACTTAACAAAAAAATAGAAAACAACCCTTCGGTACAAACCGAAGGGCCGAATTTTGCAATGGCAATGGGACTCCCTAACCTGAAAATGGTGAGAGTCCCACTTGACATTTTCAAAACATTGAAAAACATTTACCCTGAGGACGTGGGGCCACCCTGCACCAGGCCACTCAACCGCGTCCTCCTGAAAGGTTTTTCCCTCCCCTCCTCAAACACCCACACAATTCCAAACACCCCAACCCCTCTACACACTAATACCCCCACACCACCACAAACCACCACCCACCCAACAACCCCTCCACCAGCCCCATGGAAACTGAGCACCCTGGGACGCAGAGAGGTAAGTGCCTCTTTCTTTGCCACCAACATGGCTGTGTTAAGAGTAGGTTGTCTAAATGCCCGTGGCCTGGGCTCACCTTGGAAGCAAGCTAAACTTCTAAATGACCCCAGGTCACAATGTATAAATGTGATGGTTATTTGCGAGGCCCGGATCAGCAGCGTGCGACAGCTAGCCCCCACCTTTGATGACTTTGAGATGCACGCATCTCTCTGTCAGCCCAGAGGTGGGGGTGGGGTTGTAGTTCTGCTGCAAAAACATCTGGGTCTCGCTACACAGACGGTACACTTGGACCCGGAGGGTCGACTCGTGATTCTGGACTTTGGCAGTGGTGAAGGCGAAGCTTTTAGGCTTGTCGCCGTATACGCCCCTTTTGGGACAATGCGCTCGGACTTCTTCCATCGTCTGGAGACTTTTCTAGGGACGTCCCGCTCCTTGCTTTTAGTGGGGGACTGGTATGGTATCCTAGATGCACGTTGGGACTATGTAAGGGCATGTCCCGATAGAGGGGGTGTAACAGCCTCAAGGGGTTAATCGGCCGATTTGACCTGGCCGATAGATATCGACTAGATTTTCTGACTGTGCCAACCTGGACTTGGTCAAATAACAGTGGTCAATCTAGATCGTACCTAGATAGATTCTTAGTTAGAATTAAGGATAGGGACTTTTTAAGTTGTCCAGAAATGCTCATGGTGGGCTATTCAGACCACAAGTTAGAGACCTGCGTCGTCCACCTTGATAGAACGCATAGGCAGGGACCCGGTTACTGGAAGCTCAACTTGTCCTTACCGGCAAGTAGAGCTTACAGGGACCGGATTAGAACCTTAGTTAAGGAGCGGTTGACGGGCGCCATCGTCAACAGCAGGTGGTGGGGCTCTCTAAAAAGAGAGATTAGAGTAGTTTCAATATGAGTTAGTAAGGAGTTAGCCTCAGATAGAAATAGGAAGGAAAGGGAGTTGGTAGTTAATGTTGAAGAAGCAATGAGAAGCGGCAACGTGGCCAGAGTGCAAGCGTCGAGAACGGCCTTGAGCCAGTTCTTCGACGCGAAACACGAAGGCTGCGTTGTCCGAAACAAAATACGTGCTCTGGAAAACGAGGGGACCAAAGCTGTTAGCTGGGCCCGCGTGACAGAAGCGAAAAGTGGGATTAGATCCACTATCCGGTCTTTGCGAGACCAGGATGGACGGGTGATCCTTGAACCTAAGCAAATGTGCGAAGCCTTTCAAAGGCACTTTGCCCGATTGTTCGGGAGGGGCGGGGGGCCGGTTGGAGATGTGGATTTCGGTCCATACCTCGACGGCCTGCCGCGTCTTTCGGACAGGGAGGCGAGGTCCTGCGACGGGCCGATCTCAGCTGCTGAAATATAGGGACGTCCTGAACCTATGCGGCAAACGCAAATCTCCAGGGCTCGATGGTCTGCCCTACGAACTATATATTAATATGCCGGACTTGTTCCCCGATCTCCTCGAGGCGGTCTACTGCAACTGGCAACAGAACGGGAGAATTCCCTGTTCTGTGACCAAGGGCGTAGTCACGCTAGTGAGGAAGGACGAGAACAAGGGGGATGACATTAGTAATTTTATGCCCATAACTCTGCTAAATGCAGAGTTAAAGATTTTGGCCAAGGTGTTAGCGAAGAGGTTGGCGCTAGTCGTGGGGGGCCTGGTGGGAGATGCGCAGACATGCGCTATCCCGTCCAGGTCCATCCACGACAACCTCCACCTCATACGATACATCATAGAGAGGGTTGGGAACGAACCCGGCTTTGGTGGGGCCCTGATAAATTTAGATCAGTCTAAAGCGTTCGATAGGGTGGACCATGGTTACCTGGATGCGGTGCTAGCGGCGGCTGGGTTCGGACCCGTTTTCAGGGGCTGGATCACTGCCATGTACAGCAGCCGCATCTGCTCTAGAGTCAAGGTGAACGGCTACCTCTCGGAGCCGTTCGAAATCACCCGCTCCATCCGACAGGGGTGCCCTCTCTCCTCCCTTCTGTATGTATTGGCTCTCGAGCCACTACTGCGGAAGTTGGAGTTGTTGCAGGGCATCCCTTTGGAACCGGGATTGCGCAAAGTGGTGTCGGCCTACGCCGATGACGTAACAGTAATGGTGTCGACCACCGCGGAAATCGAGGCAATCGGCACCTTACTGGAGGAGTACGAAAGGTTGACAGGGGCTAAGCTGAACCGGGACAAGTCAGTCGCTTTGCAACTCGGCGAGTGGAGGGGCAAAGCGATGTCGTCCGACGGTATCGTCGGACGGTGGACGGAGGGTCCGGTGAAGTTGCTAGGGGTCTGGTTCGGACCGGACCTCCAGGTGGAGAAAAACTGGGGTGAGGTGACGAATAGGGTGTTTGCACTGATCCAGAAGTCGGCCGAGTGCAAACTATCCCTGAAAGGTCGGGCGGAGGTGGCGAACGCTTACATAGCGTCCGTCATCTATTACCGCTTGACTGTCGTGCCTTGCCCGGGTGAGATCCTCGCCAAAATGGAGCGCGCCCTCTTTTATTTCCTTTGGAAGAAGAGGTTTCCTCTGGTGAGGAGATCCATCTGCTGTCAACACCCTTTGAAAGGAGGGCTGGGGATGCCGTGGCTAAAAAATGCGTAAACACGCATTGAGGCTAAGGCACCTCCAGGTATTCCTCACCGGTCAACCGGTGTGGGCCCCGTTTGTGAGGCGAGCCTTCCCGAGGCTCGTCTCGCTCACCGAGTTGCAGTCCTGGGTGAAGCAACGACCGAGAAAACTGGGCGACTGGCACACCGAGTGTGCCCATCGCTCATGGCTCTCTGGCAGGCGGACCCGGCTATCGATGGAGACTCCACGTCGTCATTCTATAGAGGGCTGGTGGTTAGCAGGTGCGACGACGCCCTCAGAGAAACCCTAGGCATGGAGGAGGACGAACTGGCCAGTCTATTCGGTAGGACTTTCGGCCCGGGACCTATGGACAACTTCCACAAGTCCTTGGCCTGGCAGCGCGACGAGGAAACCGTCGCGCACGCATTGGTGCACTGCCCGGGCGTTGCCGATCTGTGGGGCTATGTCGAACAACTGCTGTCACGGGTGGGACCAATTAGGTTGACCACCGAGTCCATTGTAACGATCAAGCCACTTTCCCCCTTCAAAAATGAAGGAGAAGCGGTCTTCCTCTGTGGAATAGCCATGGTAAAAGAGGTTATATGGTGGACGCGTCTGAAAGGGCTGAGGTCGGACACCTTTCTTTCCGGCCAACAACTGGTCCTTTTCTTCCGATACCATTTCGGAAGAAGGATCAGGATGGAGAGAGAGGTGCTCCACTCCACCCAGTTTTATGAAAGGTGGGTGAAAGTGGCGAGAATGGCCCGTGTGAATGGGCCTTCTCTCTACCTCAGCCTGTAGGTGGAAAAGGAAGAAGGGAGCACCCTCTCTTTGTGCTCCCGTGGAGAAGGGTCGCACATTTTTTTTCGTGGGTGTGTGTGACCCCAAAACGACCCCTCCCTATTGAGGACCTTCTTGTTACAATTTTATTTATTACATTTTTCTTACTCGATTTTTATGTAAACTCCCCCCACCCATGTACATGTCCCTTTCTTTTGTGCCCTAGTGGCAAATAAACAGAAATTTGTCTGTAGGTCTGTCTGTCTCTCTGTCATGTGTGTCCGTCTGTCTGTCTGTCAGTATGTGAATGTATGTATGTATGTTTCTCTTTCATGTATGTGTATGTATGTATGTATGTGTGTATGTATGTATGTATATATGTATGTATGTATGCATGTTTGTATGTATGTATGTATGTATGTATGTATGTATGTATGTATGTATGTATGTATGTATGTATGTATGTATGTATGCATGTCTGTCTATGTTATATCTCTTTCTCTTAATTTCGAGTATAGCTTTTTGACCGGCCACCTTCCTGGTGGCAAGGTAGTAAAAGAAAAGAAATTGTCATCCCTTGAATCGCAAGAATATTTTGCAAATTTTAAAGGTGCCAGCTATCGCAGCCATTTGTAGACTATGAATTAGGGAGCTGCGCTTTTTGTCCGCAAATCCAAGTTCAGTCATACTTTGATCCAAGCGGGTTGGTATATAACCCGTAGCTCCAATAATGATGGGTATGAAGCTAAAGGTGTATCTTGGATACTGGATTTGTAAACTCCTCATCAATGGTCCGTAGATGTCCTCCTTCTCCTGTATTTTTCTGACAACGTTTACATCAAGTGGGCAGCTGATCTCCACAACAGAACACGTATTCAATGTGTGGTCTCAAACAACAATATCAGGCCGGTTGTGCTTTAATTTGGTGGCAGTTTTTATTTTCAGGTTCACCAGTATTCCTTAGTGCCATCTGTCTCAATATATTCTTCCTCGTTTGTTGTTAATTTTGTTTTCCGAAGTGCGTTCCAGATGGTCCTAGCTATCCCATCGTGTCTCATGGGGAGGTAGTAGCGAGATGACATTCTTTCGCAGCTGGCAACAATGTGGCTTACATCCTCGATCTTTGTTTTACATAGCCTACATTTATTGTCAGCTGCCGGCCCTCCTCTTTTGTGCAGCAGATATTTGGTAGGGAGTTCTTGTTCCTGTATTGCATAGAGATATCCCCCAAGGTGTGATGTCATAAACTTGTCGGAACTCCATGCCAGGCTTTTTGAGTGGTTTATCCCCTCTATGGTCTGTGTTTTACGCCTCAAGTATCCATGCACAACTTTTTCTGTAAATTGGTCAATTTTTTAATCTTGTTTGAACATTGAATAGGATCTCTCGATTTCTCTGGGTGAGAGATTTATATCAGGCTTTATTCCATATCTCTCCTCCAGATCAGTCGCTATTCTAATGATATTTTTTTTTTTGTATGTATGTATGTATGTATGTATGTATGTATGTATGTATGTATGTATGTATGTATGTATGTATGTATGTATGTATGTATGTATTTTTGCATGTATGTTTGTATATCTGTCTATGTATATATGTGTGTATGTTTGTGTGTGTGTATGTATGTAGGTATCTATGTGTATGCATGTATGTATGTATATATATGTAAGTATGTATCTATGCATGTGTTTATGTATGTATATGTATGTAAATAAATGTCTACATAAACATACATATATGTGTATGTGTATGTGTGTGTATATGTGTGTGTCTCTCCCTCAGTCTACATGCACAAACACAAACACACATACACACACACATGTGTATGTGTCACACACACACACATACATATGTGTGTGTGAGAGTTTCTCACACACCCTCATATATATATGTGTGTGTGTGTCTCTCAGTTTTTATATTTGTTTATACACACACACACACCCATCCCCACTCTATATATGTATGTGGACGTGCGTGTGTGTCGTTAGCGGAATAGCTTCGTTGTTGAGATCAAAAAGAAAATGACAATTTCTTCCAAGCGTTCTTTCGTTATTGTGTTATATAGATTTTAGCCTTGGTTCAAAGGTGGTGACATTATTAGCTTTTGTTGTCTCCTCTAGAGAATCAATAGTTTATTGAAGTAGTGTTGATGTAATTCTCTACTGCTCTGCTGCTGTACTGATCTACTACTGCTGCTCTTCTGAAATTCTCTTACTGTATTCAACACTGTAAATTATTCGTACGTCGTCGGGATTGTTTGCAAACGGCCATCTTATACGCGGCATCTAAGCAGCCAGAGGTCTTAATTACGTTACGTACGTTGAAACAAGCTAAACTCTCTTGTGTGTACATGTATACGAGGGTAGGCTGAACAGTTTTTAAAGGAGTGATGCTAGAGATGCGAAATCTTGCATGCATATATTTCAGCTCTTCTTATTAATAACTGCATTGTTTCTTTCCAGGGACTATATTGAAAAAATATGCCTTATTTAGTCATTCCATGAGAGTATCTTAGTCAGCCTATGAATTTTTCAGCCTATGAACTTTTCAGCTGATTCTCGTATGTATGCTGGACCTCTGTCGATTCCAACGACGAATGTTTCAGTTGTTCGATCAACCGAATAGTCAGCTCGTGAAATGAACATGGAAGTGGCTCTGTATTTCATAAACACATAGTCTCTAAGTAGATTCAGCATGGCACAGTGTGTGATGAGGCTGCCCCTTGAATTACAGGTACAACTAGCTCTTTCCATCCGAGTGGACTGGAGGAAAGTGAAATAACGTGTCTTGCTCAAGGAAACAAGGTGGTACCGGGAATCGGACTTACGACTGAACGATAGCGTATGCATACATACATACATACATTGGGGCACTGGGATATGTTAGTAACTGCCTCAATATAAATCTTGAGAAGCTAGGCTTCACAGGAACAGAAAGAACACAACTAGTTAGGAAATTACAAGTACAATCCATTAATTGAACAGAAAAAATATGTAAAACATTCCAAAAATGTTGCATCTAATAACTGCCTATACACATGTACAGATGAAAAGCATACAACTCAAAACATCCACATCCACACATACAATAACATCTATATCTACACATGCATGCATACATACATATCTACCTAGTTGATGTGTAAATTCCAATGAGAAAGTCTTGTGGCTATGTTAGAAACCGACTCATTCTCTATTGGTAAAACTTTGTGAAATTATAAAACCAGAAGAACAAACATACATGCAAACATACATATATATATTCATATGTAAATACGTACACACACACACACACACACACACACACACACACACACACACACACACACACACACACACACACACACACACACACACACACACACACACACATAACACACATAACACACACACACACACACACACACACACACACACACACACACACACACACACACGCACACATATATTTGTATGCACACACACATATATATATATATATATATATATGCATACATACATACATACATTCATATATAAATGGTGGCTGCCAACTCGTTTTCGAGTACGGCCACTACTTTATATCCATGTAGGAGAACCTCTACCGATGCGCTGAACGAGTGTGACTTTTTAGTCCAGCCAGCGACTTGAAAACTCTGGTACAAAGACTACACTTGTGACCATTATTGACACATAGTGCAGGGCCCATGGTACCATGTGATGACAAGTGCAGAGAGATATCCAGATATAAAGCAATGCCTGTGCCGTGAAGCTTTTATAGTGAGCAAAGGCACTGCACAAAGCCAGTCCCACTCTCTTAACCAACATGATATTTACCAAAAAGAAGAACAAGTCAACATCATTGGATACCATCAGGGTTGCAGGTGTTATATCAGAGTTTTCCTTCTCCTAGAATTCTGCCTTGACAAAGGCTAAGAGGTCATCTCTCCCAGTGATTTGGGATGGCCATTGACTCTTAAGAGCTCCCTTGCCCTTTGACAGGTTTTGTTTTTAGTCCTGCAGGATGTCCAAAGTCACCCTCCTCACCAAGAAACCTTGGTGGGGTTGCCAGTTTAGTCGCCAACGACCCGACCATAAGACAGGTTGTACTGGGATACATGTTACCAGTAGCACCAACTGGTGACCTCATATATAAATACGTACATACATACAAACATACAAACATACATATATATATACATACATAATTGTTTCTACTTTTGGCACAAGGCCAGCAATTATTCCAGTATATTTCTGGTACTTTATTTTATCGACCCCGTAAGGATGAAAGGCAAAGTTAACCCCGGCAGGATTTGAACTCAGATCGTAAAGGGACATAACTATGCTGGAAAGCATGTCCGACACTCTACCGATACTGCCAATTCACCGCCCTTATATATACATACATAATGACTGTCGATTCGATATCGTATGCCCATTTGTTGTGCCCCCAACTTCCTTTCTTTTAACAATACCAGATGTCACAATCACAGCTTTTCACATGGCAGTGACGAAGATCTCACTTGATTAACAACAAATGCACTTCAACATGCATATGAACACATACCCTACCAGTCGCTATATAGGAAAACATTTGTATCTTACAGATTAACTACCAGACTAAGAGTCATCTTAAAAAACCAAATAGATAATCTGAACCATGATATTCTGAACATGACAGTGCTTATAAATTAAAGATGGAATCGTAAAGGTGCCGGCCTTTCATACGACGCGTCTTATGCATTTAAGACCTGTTTGAGGCATCCCAGAATGGATACAATCTAATGATTGTAACTAATAAAATAATAAAAAATACTCTAAATAAATCCACTTACAATATTTTTTTCTGAATCGATCGACAAGACTCCAGAGCTCATTCGCGCACCAGGTGAGGCTAAAGCTCGTTAAATAGGACCAAGGAAACAATGTTTCCATTGCTGATACTCTCTACCGGTCGCAAGTCATAGCAGAAGGAGCAACGTGAAATATAGTGTCTTACTCAAGGACATAACGCATTGCATGGACCAGGAATTGAACTCGAAACCTCACGATTGTGAATCCAATTCTCTAACCACTAAGCAACGCTCCTTCACAAATAGCTATTAGAATTATACATGATACTATGTTAGATCCTATGAAATAACTGATACTTAAATGACATCACTAGTGTTTCCACTTCGATTTTCGTTCATCCAGAATTATTTTAAAGATTCGGATTTGAGTCTAAATAAATATGGCTTCCGAAGGAACCATGGAATCATGGATCGTGTTCTAATAAATATATAAATGATACATATTAATTTTGAGGGTCACCTGAAAAGTTCAAAGATTGAAAATTTCATAGGCTGACCAAGATATTCTCATGGAATGAGAGTTTATTTTACAACATAGTCCTTGGAAAGAAACAATGCAGATATTAATAAGAGTTAAAATTGACGCATAGAAGATTTCACAGCTCTAGCATCACTCCTTCATACTCATCTTATGAACTTTTCAGCGGAACTTGTAGTTTATCACTCTATATTTATCAAATCATTGATATAATATGGGATGCATCTTGGAGTACCGGATTATATCGGTAAACTCAAACACATGCACAAACCCATACACATATACATATGTAAGTGCAATACACACCCGCACAGTTTTCAGTTAACGAATCCCAACCACAAAGTATTGATTTATTCATATACATATATGCACACATATACACACATTTATAAATTTATTCATCTTTCCCTTGTAAATTTATTCACATTACGCTTCCACCATTGCGTCCTTAATTGTGGAATTCTCTGCTATTTTATCTATCTATCTATCTGATGGACACACGCGTATAACTTGCTGAGTAAGTTCTGTTTAAATTTCTATAGAAATTCTTGTCTGATAACTTTAAATTTTGTACCATTTTGTAGAGGGACTGCCAGGTCAAACTTTGATCTGGTCAGTCTCTCAAAATATTCTACGCCTTTAGGCGAAATAGTTAAAAAAAAAGTTTTTTCTTGTTGAAAAGTCAATATTTTTTTAAATGGCCGAAGCTTCTTCACCAAAATTCGAAGGAGGAAAGGGGAAGATGAACTTACAGCTTCCCCCTGCCACTGTCACAGTAGCAGAGGTCAAGAAGATAGGTCAGCCAGAGGAAGAATTCTCTCCACCTGTTAACCGACAACTTGACGTTACCATGGCAACAACCCAAAGAACCAACAGCAACAACAACAACAATGCGACGGTAGAAAACAACACCAATAACAATAACAATAACAACAACAAGACCAATAACGGTGACAACAACAACAATGACAACAACAACACCACCAACGACAACAACAACACAAACAAACAAAATTTCTCCTTCGCCGAGACGACAAGGAAAACCCTCGACTATCTGCCAGTAGATATAACAAAAGCGAAGGAGCTACTGGCGGATGCGAAAAAATATATAGTGTACGGGGAAAATGGTTCATTCACAATCCATTCCCCCCCGGAACTAAAAAGCCAGAGACTCCTAAACACGGTCATGTTTAGGACAATCTCGAACAAAAGTAAAAAACCAGCTCAACCATCACAGAGCGAGATAGAGCTGGTTTTAAAAGACGTCATGAAGGACATCACCTTCATTCAGAAGGATAGACTCTACGGGAGTCTATCCATTCTCATGAAGGACAGGGACACAGCAGTGAAACTGTCCATCAAACCAATCACATCCACCGCATACACCTTCTACCCTACGTACATGGGTAGAAGAACACAAAAAATAAAAATCCACACCATCCTGCCGATTATGGACATATGGTGGGTTTTGACAGGTTTTCTGGACCTGGAGGATGACATGCTGGTGTCCATGGGAAAGGCATCGGGTGACGCGTTCAGTGGAACGAGCCTCGAACTTGTAGTTCAAATGAGGCCCGAAAGGATCGCCCAGATCCCTGAACGCGTCATACTGGATGATCTAACCTTCATCAACATTACCGTTGAGGGTAGACGGCCCTCGTGTTACCTCTGCGGAACCAGAGGTCACCTGAGGGCTGTCTGTCCCCAACTTAATAAGAAAACCCCAATCCTGCCTACACCACCAACAACTGCACAACCAACACAATCACCACAACAACCACTACAAAAACAACCACCACAGCTCAAACCAAAACAAAACAATGTCCAACCCATCCCCTCCACTCAAAAAACAAAAACAATTTCCAAAACACCCGTACCGCAAACACAACCCGAAAATATACCCCTCCCCTCCAACGCGGAAGATGACCCTAGTTCGTCGTCAGACGAGGAGGAGCACTTCCACACAATCAAAAGAAAAAAAAGAAAACACACCTCAGACACACAAATGAAAAAAACCCCTCCCCAAAACATAACACTGACACCAACACAAAAGAGCTCACAACAGCAAACAAAAAACACCACACAAAAACAAAAACATGCATACACATACATAAATACAAGAAACAAAAAACTGTTAAACATTGTGTACAACAACAATCTAATAAAAACACAAGGGCCTAACTTCACCCAGGCAGGGGATTTCCCCCACCTCAAAATGATTAAGGCCCCACAGGACACCTATAAAACTTTAAAAAACAATTTTAAAGAGGACGTGGGTCCCCCCTGCGTCGGGCCCATTAACCGAGTCCTCCTAAAAAACTATCCCACCCCCTCCCCAAACACCCTCACAACTCCAAGCTCCCCAACCACACAACACACTGATGCCCCCACACTTCCACAAACCACCACCCCACCCAACAACCCATCCCCCACCCTAATGGAAATTGTGCAGCCCGATACCCGGGACGCAGAGAGGTAAGTGCCTTTTCTCTTCACCACCAACATGGCTATGCTAAGAGTAGGCTGTTTAAATGCGCGTGGCCTGGGCTCAACTTGGAAGCAAGCAATGCTTCTAAATGACCTCAGGTCACAACGTATAGATGTGATGGTTATTTGCGAGGCCCGGATCAGCAACGTGCGACAGCTGGCCCCCACCTTTGATGACTTTGAGATGCACGCATCTCTCTGTCAGCCTGGAGGTGGGGGTGGAGTTGTCGTTCTGCTGCAAAAACATCTGGGTCTCGCAACACAGATGGTACATTTGGACCCGGAGGGTCGACTAGTGGTTCTGGACCTTGGCAGTGGTAAAGGCGGAGCGTTTAGGTTGGTAGCCGCCTACGGCCCTTTCGGGTCAATGCGGCCGGACTTCTTCCATCGTCTGGAGACTTTTCTAGGGACGTCCCGCTCCTTGCTATTAGTGGGGGACTGGAATGGTATCCTAGATGCACGCTGGGACTACGTAGGGGCCTGCCCCGATAGAGAGGGGTGTAATAGCCTCAAAGGGTTAATCGGTCGATTTGACCTGGCCGATAGATATCGACTAGATTTTCCGACTGCGCCAACCTGGACTTGGGCAAATCGTAGCGGATCATCTAGGTCGTACCTAGATAGGTTCTTAGTTAGAATTAAGGATAAGGACTTTTTAAGTTGTCCAAAAATGCGCATTGTTGGCTATTCAGACCACAAATTAGTGACCTGCATGGTCAACCTTGACAGAACTCATAGACAGGGCCCCGGTTACTGGAAGCTCAACTTGTCCTTGCCGGCAAGTAGAGCCTACAGGAATCGGATTAGTACGTTAGTTAAGGAACGGTTGACTGGAGCGATCGTCAACAGCAGGTGGTGGGTATCTCTAAAGAGAGAGATTAGAGTAGTCTCGATAGAATTTAGTAAGGGTCTAGCTGCGGATAGGAATAGGAAGGAAAGGGAGCTAATAGATAGAGTAGAAGAGGCAATTAGAAGCGGCGACGTGGCCAGAGTGCTAGCGTCGAGAACGGCTTTGAGCCAGTTTTTCGACGCGAAGCACGAAGGCTGCGTTGTCCGAAGTAAAATACGTGCTCTAGGGAACGAGGGGACCAAAGCTGTTAGCTGGGCCCGCGTGACAGAGGCCAACAGTGGAACTAAATCCACCATCCGGTCTTTGCGAGACCTGGATGGACGGGCGATTCTTGAGCCTAAGCAGATGTGTGAGGCCTTTCAAAGGCACTTTGCCCGACTGTTCGGGAGGGGCGGGGAGCCGGTTGGGAACGTGGACTTCGGTCCATACCTCGACGGCCTGCCGCGCCTCTCGGACAGGGAGGCGAAGTCCTGCGAGGAGCCGATTTCGGCCGCTGAGATAGAGGACGTGCTGAGCCAATGCGGCAAACGCAAATCCCCGGGTCTCGATGGTCTTCCTTACGAATTATATCTAGCTATGCCGGACTTGTTCCCCGATCTCCTCGAGGCGGTCTACTGCAACTGGCAACAGAACGGGAGAATTCCCTGTACTGTGACCAAGGGCGTAGTCACGCTAGTGAGGAAGGACGAGAACAAGGGGGACGAAATAAGTAACTTCAGGCCCATAACACTGCTAAATACAGAGTTACAGATTTTGGCCAAGGTGCTAGCAAAGAGGTTGGCGCTTGTCGTGGGCAACCTGGTGGGAGATGCGCAGACATGCGCTATCCCGTCCAGGTCCATCCATGACAACCTCCACCTCATGCGATACATCATAGAGAGGGTTGGGAACGAACCCGGCTTTGGTGGGGCTCTGATCAACTTGGATCAATCTAAGGCGTTCGATAGGGTCGACCATGGTTACCTGGATGCGGTGCTAGCGGCGGCAGGCTTCGGACCCGTTTTCAGGGGCTGGATCACTGCTATGCACAGCAGCCGCATCTGCTCTAGGGTCAAGGTGAACGGCTACCTCTCGGAGCCGTTCAAAATCGCGCGGTCCATCCGACAAGGGTGCCCTCTCTCCTCCCTTCTGTATGTATTGACTCTCGAGCCACTACTGCGGAAGTTGGAGTTGTTGCAGGGCATCCCTTTGGAACCGGGATTGCGGAAAGCGGTGTCGGCCTACGCCGATGACGTGACAGTAATGGTGTCGACGGCCTCCGAAATCGAGGCGGTCGGCACCTTACTGGAGGAGTACGAAAAGTTCACAGGGGCTAAGCTGAACCGGGACAAGTCGATCGGTTTGCAACTCGGCACGTGGAGGGGCAGACCGATGCCCTCCGATAGCGTCGTCGGACGCTGGACGGAGGGCCCGGTGAAGTTGCTCGGGGTCTGGTTCGGACCGGACCTCCAGGTGGAGAAAAACTGGGCGGAGGTTACGAACAGAGTGTTTGCACTGACCCAGAAGTGGGCCAGTTGCAAACTATCCCTGAAAGGTCGGGCGGAGGTGGCGAACACCTACATAGCGTCCGTCATCTACTACCGCCTGACCGTAGTGCCCTGCCCAAGGGAAACCCTCACCAAGATGGAGCGCGCGCTCTTCCAATTCCTTTGGAAGAGGCGGGCTCCTATGGTGAGGAGATCCATCTGCTGTCAACACCCTTCGAAAGGAGGGCTGGGGATGCCGTGGCTAATGATGCGTAAACACGCATTAAGGCTACGGCACCTCTACGTATTCCTCACCGGACAACCGGTGTGGGCCTCGTTTGTGAGACGAACCTTTCCCAGACTCGTCTCACTCACCGAGCTGCAATCCTGGGTCAAGCAAAGACCGAGAAAACTGGGCGCCTGGCACACTGAGTGTGCCCAGGCGCTCACCGCCCTCTGGCAGGCGGATCCGGTTATCAGTGGAGACTCCACCGCAACATTCTATAGAGGGCTGGTACGCAGCAGGTGCGACGACGCCCTCGGAGAAGCCCTAGACATGGAGGAGGACGAACTGGCCAGCCTTTTCGGTAGGACATTCAGCCCGGGACCTATGGACAACTTCCAGAAGTCCCTGGCCTGGCAGTGCTACCGAGGGGCTTTACCCGTTCGAGAAAGGCTCTACAGACACGGGCGCCCGGGTAGGGACCCCGCCAAAAAGATCTGTCCCAGATGCGTGTGCGACGAGGAAACCGTTGCACACGCATTAGTACACTGCTCGGGCGTAGCCGATCTGTGGGGCTATGTCGAACAACTGCTGTCAAGGGTGGGACCGATCCGGTTGACCACCGAGTCTATTGTAATGATCAAGCCGCCTCCCCCCTTCAAAGATGAAGCAGAGGCGGTGTTTCTGTGCGTAATAGCCATGGCGAAAGAGGTTGTATGGTGGACGCGTCTGAAAGGACTGAGGTCGGGCACCTTTCTCTCTGGCCAACAACTGGTCCGTTTCTTCCGATATCATTTCGGAAGAAGGATCAGGATGGAGAGAGAGGTGCTGCACCCCAGCCGTTTCTATGAAAGATGGGTGAAAGTGGCGAGAATGGCCCGTGTGAATGGGCCTTCACTCTACATCAGACTATAGGTGAGGAAGATGAAAGACCAAGGGAGCACCCCTTCTCTGTGCTCCTGAGGAGAAGGGTTGCACACTTTTTTCGGGGGTGTGTGCGACCCCCCAAGGCGCCTCCTCTCTATTGAGGATTTTGTTAAAAATTTTATTTTTTGTTATATCTTATTTTATTTTTATATTTTGTTATTGCCTCCTCCTTATTGAGGACGCCTTTTTGTGTAAACTCCCCCCTTTGTACTTGTCCCACTTTTGATGCCCTAGTGGCAAATAAAAGAAATATATCTATCTATCTATCTATCTATCTATCTATCTATCTATATATTATTTTATTTTTATATATTGTTATTGCCTCCTCCTTATTGAGGACGCCTTGTTTTGTAAACTCCCCCCATTGTACTTGTCCCACTTTTGATGCCCTGGTGGCAAATAAAAGAAACATATCTATCTATCTATCTATCTATCTATCTATCTATCTATCTATCTATCTATCTATCTATCTATCTCTGTCCCAGATGCGTGTGCGACGAGGAAACCGTTGCACACGCATTGGTACACTGCTCGGGCGTAGCCGATCTGTGGGGCTATGTCGAACAACTGCTGTCAAGGGTGGGACCGATCCGGTTGACCACTGAGTCTATTGTAATGATCAAGCCGCCTGCCCCCTTCAAAGATGAAGGAGAGGCGGTGTTTCTGTGCGTAATAGCCATGGTGAAAGAAGTTGTATGGTGGACGCGTCTGAAAGGACTGAGGTCAGGCACCTTTCTCTCTGGCCAACAACTGGTCCGTTTCTTCCGATATCATTTCGGAAGAAAGATCAGGATGGAGAGAGAGGTGCTCCACCCCAGTCGTTTTTATGAAAGGTGGGTGAAAGTGGCGAGAATGGCCCGTGTGAATGGGCCTTCTCTCTACATAAGCCTGTAGGTGGAAAGGAGGAAGGAACGAGGGAGCACCCCCTCTCTGTGCTCCTGAGGAAAAGGGTTGCACACTTTTTTCGGGGGTGTGTGCGACCCCCCAAGGCGCCTCCTCTCTATTGAGGATTTTGTTATAAATTTTATTTGTTGTTATATTTTATTTTATTTTTATATATTGTTATTGCCTCCTCCTTATTGAGGACGCCTTTTTGTGTAAACTCCCCCCTTTGTACTTGTCCCACTTTTGATGCCCTGGTGGCAAATAAAAGAAACATCTATCTATCTATCTATCTATCTATCTATCTATCTATCTATATGCCTTTCTGCATACCTACTTAACTCTCTCTCCCCCTCTCACTCTCCACACACACACATGTATATATATATATATATATATATATATATATATACATATACACACTCATGGAGTTGTATAAAGATCAAACAGGAAAACACGAAATATTAGCTAAGAGTAACAGTGTATTTATCATAGTAATATCACTGGAAATTTAATCCACATTTGGGATCTACATCTCCTTATATATATAACCAGCAATTTCTCTGTCTGTCTGTCCGACAGTGGAAACACGTACGTAGAGAGAGAGTGAGAGTGAAAGAAGGAGACAGACTACGAGAGGGGGATAGCGGGAGAGAGTGAGGGAGACAGAGAGAGAGAGTGAATAGACGCTAAAACACGTGCTATAGAAACATTACCTTCCTCTCTCCACTGACTTTGGTCACTGAGGCCCAGGGAATCGCTGGTTGCTATAGAGACACCTTGCACAAGCCAGAAGTAACCAGTTCGAGGTAGTTCTGACTTGACACCATGCGAAGAAGGTTACCATTGAATTTGTGGTTTGAAGAAGGTTGCCATTGAATTTGTGGTTGTTGCTGCTGATAATAAGGACCATTTGAAGAAGATTGCTGCTGATGAGGTAATTTATTAATCAGATTGCGCAGTTCCATAAACTACGTTTGATTTGTTCAATTTTTTCTTCAATTTTTGTTGTTGTTTTTTTTAATTTCTTATTGAAAAAATTTAAATAATAAAATAAGGTTAGAAATTTAAATACGATTTAATTTCCATTTCCAGCAGCCAATGTCCAGTGTTCAATTTCATGAAAAAATTGGAAATAATTCAAAAAATTGAAGTTTAACTTTTAAACATTTGTTTTGACAATAAAAAAATATTTCCTTATTCACACCTAACGGTATGATTAAAATTTCAGTATATACACTAGATTTGCTAGCAGAAAACCGCCCACCGGGTGGTTTTCTGCTAGTCAGAGTTATACTCTCGCGTTACCTGCAGAATTGCAAGTGATTGAATCGCTCAGCAAATACACAGCGAAATGTATATTTGTCTTTGAAGAGGGGTGGATGGATACATAACGCAATATATTTGCTTCTTAATATATATATATATATATATATATATATATATAAATAATACATGTATAATTACGTACTATATGTATGTATATATATATATACACACACACACACATACATACATACATACATACATATATATTTTTTCTTCCTCATAATCGTCTCTTTCTCCCTGTGGTGGGTATCTCTAAAGAGAGAGATTAGAGTAGTCTCGATAGAATTTAGTAAGGTTCTAGCTGCGGATAGGAATAGGAAGGAAAGGGAGCTAATAGATAGAGTAGAAGCGGCGACGTGGCCAGAGTGCTAGCATCGAGAACGGCGTTGAGCCAGTTTTTCGACGCGAAGCACGAAGGCTGCGTTGTCCGAAGTAAAATACGTGCTCTAGGGAGCGAGGGGACCAAAGCTGTTAGCTGTGCCCGCGTGACAGAGGCCAAGAGTGGAACTAAATCCACCATCCGGTCTTTGCGAGACCAGGATGGACGGGCGATCCTTGAGCCTAAGCAGATGTGTGAGGCCTTTCAAAGGCACTTTGCCCGACTGTTCGGAAGGGGTGGGGAGCCGGTTGGGGATGTGGACTTCGGTCCATACCTCGACGGCCTGCCGCGTCTCTCGGACAGGGAGGCGAAGTCCCGCGAGGAGCCGATTTCGGCCGCTGAGATAGAGGACGTGCTGAGCCAATGCGGCAAACGCAAATCCCTGGGTCTCGATGGTCTTCCATACGAATTATATCTAGCTATGCCGGACTTGTTCCCCGATCTCCTCGAGGCGGTCTACTGCAACTGGCAACAGAACGGGAGAATTCCCTGTGCTGTGACCAAGGGCGTAGTCACGCTAGTGAGGAAGGACGAGAACAAGGGAGACGAAATAAGTAACTTCAGGCCCATAACTCTGCTAAATACAGAGTTACAGATTTTGGCCAAGGTGTTAGCAAAGAGGTTGGCGTTTGTCGTGGGCAACCTGGTGGGAGATGCGCAGACATGTGCTATCCCGTCCAGGTCCATCCATAACAACCTCCACCTCATGCGATACATCATAGAGAGGGTTGGGAACGAACCCGGCTTTGGTGGGGCTCTGATCAACTTGGATCAATCTAAGGCGTTCGATAGGGTCGACCATGGTTACCTGGATGCGGTGCTGGCGGCGGCAGGCTTCGGACCCGTTTTCAGAGGCTGGATCACTCCTATGCACAGCAACCGCATCTGCTCTAGGGTCAAGGTGAACGGCTACCTCTCGGAGCCGTTCAAAATCGCGCGGTCCATCCGACAAGGGTGCCCTCTCTCCTCCCTTCTGTATGTGTTGACTCTCGAGCCACTACTGTGGAAGTTGGAGTTGTTGCAGGGCATCCCTTTGGAACCGGAATTGCGCAAAGCGGTGTCGGCCTACGCCGATGACGTGACAGTAATAGTGTCGACGGCCTCCGAAATCGGAGCGATCGGCACCTTACTGGAAGAGTACGAAAGGTTCACAGGGGCTAAGCTGAACCGGGACAAGTCGATCGGTTTGCAACCGATGCCCTCCGATGGCGTCGTCGGACGCTGGACGGAGGGCCCGGTGAAGTTGCTCGGGGTCTGGTTCGGACCAGACCTCCAGGTGGAGAAAACTGGGCGGAGGTTACGAACAGGGTGTTTGCACTGACCCAGAAGTGGGCCAGTTGCAAACTATCCCTGAAAGGTCGGGCGGAGGTGGCGAACACCTATATAGCGTCCGTCATCTACTACCGCCTGACCGTTGTGCCCTGCCCAAGGGAAACCCTCGCCAAGATGGAGCGCGCGCTCTTCCAATTCCTTTGGAAGAGGCGGGCTCCCTTGGTGAGGAGATCCATCTGCTGTCAACACCCTTCGAAAGGAGGGCTGGGGATGCCGTGGCTAATTTTGCGTAAACACGCATTAAGGCTACGGCACCTCCACGTATTCCTCACCGGTCAACCGGTGTGGCCTCTTTTGTGAGACGAACCTTTCCCAGACTCGTCTCACTCACCGAGCTGCAATCCTGGGTCAAGCAAAGACCGAGAAAACTGGGCGCCTGGCACACTGTGTGTGCCCAGGCGCTCACCGCCCTCTGGCAGGCGGATCCGGTCATCAGTGGAGACTCCACCGCAACATTCTATAGAGGGCTGGTACGCAGCAGGTGCGACGACGCCCTCGGAGAAGCCCTAGATATGGAGGAAGACGAACTGGCCAGCCTGTTCGGTAGGACATTCAGCCCGGGACCTATGGACAATTTCCAGAAGTCCCTGGCCTGGCAGTGCTACCGAGGGGCTCTACCCGTTCGAGAAAAGCTCTACAGACACAGGCGCCCGGGTAGGGACTCCGCCAAAAAGATCTGCCCAGATGCGTGTGCGACGAGGAAACCGTTGCACACGCATTGGTACACTGCTCGGGCGTAGCCGATCTGTGGGGCTATGTCGAACAACTGCTGTCAAGGGTGTGACCGATCCGGTTGACCACCGAGTCTATTGTAATGATCAAGCCGCCATCCCCTTCAAAAATGAAGGAGAGGCGGTGTTTCTGTGCGTAATAGCCACGGTGAAAGAGGTTGTATGGTGGACGCGTCTGAAAGGACTGAGGTCAGGCACCTTTCTCTCTGGCCAACAACTGGTCCGTTTCTTCCGATATCATTTCGGAAGAAGGATCAGGATGGAGAGAGGGGTGCTCCACCCCAGTCGTTTTTATGAAAGGTGGGTGAAAGTGGCGAGAATGGCCCGTGTGAATGGGCCTTCTCTTTACATAAGCCTGTAGGTGGAGAAGAGGAAGGAACGAGGGAGCACCCCCTCTCTGTGCTCCTGAGGAGAAGGGTTGCACACTTTTTTCGGGGGTGTTTGCGACCCCCCAAGGCGCCTCCTCTCTATTGAGGATTTTGTTATAAATTTTATTTGTTGTTATATTTTATTTTATTTTTATATTTTGTTATTGCCTCCTCCTTATTGAGGACGCCTTGTTTTGTAAATTCCCCCTCATTGTACTTGTCCCACTTTTTGATGCCCTGGTGGCAAATAAAAAGAAACATATATATATATATATATATATGTGTGTGTGTAAGTATGTATGTGTGTGTAAGAGTGAGAAATGAAGTTTCATTTCATTCTTATCCATATATATATATATATATATATATATATATTTATATATTTATGGATTGTAACGTCCAGTTACTGTAGGTTCACCAGAGTGAACACTCGATGCGTAATTTCCAGTAAGTATAGGTGTGTAGTACTAAGTAGAGTGTAATACTGATAATAATAATAAAACGATTTGTTATCTTCATTACGTTTATTGATTAGTGACGCGCGTTTCGCTATTGATCAGTTCAAGGTTCATTACCACAACAGAAATCCGATGAGCTATTGATTCCAGGTCGAACCTTGAGCTGATTAATAGCGAAACGCGCGTCACTAATCAATAAGCGCAATGAAGACATAACAAATTGTCCTTTGGATTGGCAGTATCGATAGATGGTCTGACGCCATGCCTTGCAGCATAGAGTTACGGCTCTTTATGATCTGAGCACAAATCCCGCCGAGGTTAACTTTGCCTTTCATCCTTATGGGGTCGATAAAATAAAGTACCAGTCACGCACTGGGGTCGATTTAATCGACTTTCCCCTCCCCCCAAATTACTGGCCTTGTGCCTATATAAGAAACCATTATTATTATTATTATTATTATTATTATTATTATTATTATATATATATATAAATATATATATATATGTATATAAACAAACATTGGCTTAAAGAGCGTTGGAAAAAAATTGAAATTTGAAATGTCGTCGCTCCAATGCAGAAATATAATAAAAGTTGATCGTTTAAATAATAGCTGAGAAAATCGAGTAAAATACACCTGGAGACAGAAAAAACTAGACAGAGGCGCTTCTGTTTGTTTTTATTTGTCTCCAGGCGTATTTTACTCACTTTTCACAACTATTATTATAGACATTTCCTTTCTCTGTTGTTACGACATTATTTCAACAATTATTTCATATACATACATACATCATACACAAAACGCCAGCACCAACAGTTTTGCAAGAGATGTCAACATGAATGCACTTGTTATTTTTATCTAAAGACATTTTTTCCTATTCCATCCCACCCGTCCTCTCAATCTATTTTATTTCTCATTCTTTCTTCTGATGAAGGACTAGCATCCGAAACGTTAAGACCCTCTTCCTGCTATATCAAGCGTTAACCTAATATATACCTTCCATATACTGTACCGATTGTGTTGTTATTTCTGTTTACCATTTACATACATTATATATATATATAGATAGATAGATAGAGAGAGAGAGATAAAGGGGGAACGAATGAGAGAGTTTGAGAATAGAAACAGAGAGACAGGGTAAGAAAACATATAAAGAGCTCTACTTTCAGAATCAATAATTCAATGTAGAAGGAGGCATGCAATAAGGAAGACAGCAACAAATATTTCATAGACATAACAAGAATGTTCTTTTTTTCTCTGTAAGATCTTTAGCAAATGTCTCAACGCATTTATATTATATTTATATTATATTTATAATATATAAATATATAAACAGAGTGAAGGCACATCACTTAGTGGTTAGAGCTGAAAAGTTCCTGGCTTTAGGTAAAAGGAAATACAGGAGGATCAGTTAATTATAATTTTATTCAACATATTCGCCTCTCCGATTCACACACTTATTGCAGCGTTCATTCAGGTTTTCTAAGACCTGTAAAAAGAACTCGGAAGGTTGGGTCTCCAACCAGGCCTCTGTATCCTCTTAAAGTCAGGAAGTTTTCAGCTCGCCAACATATATACATAATCGAATTTTTATGGAGTGACGCCGTCCGGTATACGGCAGGCGTGAGATTGAGTCCCACACACTTGTTCGACTATTTTTCATAGTAAAAAATTATAGGTTAAAACAGTTAACTTTAAGCTGAAATACATTCCACAGAGAGAGAGAGAGAGAAAGAGGGAGAGAGAAAGAGACGTATATATATACACAAACACACACACACACACACATATATATATATATATATATATATATATATATATATATATATATCAACTAGAAATAGATTGACATATATATATATATATATATATATAAAATAAACATATGAAACAATCACAGGGAATAATTTGTAAAGTGTGTAAGCACACATACCTATGTAGGTAACTAATTAAAGTTTAACTAGAACTTCAAATATAGATACCTTTTAAAATGATTAATCTCCTTTGTATATATTTCTTTAAATAAAAAATATATTTCACCAATTAATCGGTAAATCACAGTAGTCAAATCTCGGATGGTCACCAAAGGAGAAGATCCAACCATCTGTGTTTACACAGCAAATGCAAATCTGTGAATGACTCGTACCACGTGTTGCACTTCTTAAAAAATACACACATCGCACAGCGTCATCCCAGTGGCGTGAATAGGATTATCGACAGCTAGAAATAGCAACCGAGTATATATATATATATATATATATATGTGAGAAAAACCACAGACCCTCCACCTCAACTCTACTTTTAAAAAGCAGAAGAACTGCGAAACCGGTAAAGGAACCAAATAAATATATATATTTAAAAAGAAAAAAAATAAGACTCCAGTTGCATTTTCGATTTCATCTTTTTTTCTTTATACTTTCACTCGTGTAGGACACCTCGGTTATTTTTCATTTTGTAAAAAAAACCTGACTTTCTAATATATATATATATATATATATATATATATATATATATATATGTGTGTGTGTGTGTGTGTGTGTGTGTGTATGATTAACATACTGCAATATAATCTTTTCTTTAATTAAGGTGAAGTCATGCTGCTATATTAAGGGATCCAGTCACCGATTTGAAAATTTAGTAGTAAGGTCGATTTTCGGAAATCCCTCATAGGACTGTTGACTGGTGGCAATTCGCTTGTCTGAAATTTATTATTAATTAATAACCAGGGGATTTCCCACGGAATTAGAAACAGTATTGTACCAGTCGATAAAGTAAGTAAACTGTTTTCATAGCTTAGGCTTCTGGCTGGGAATGTTGTATTACAATGGATCCTATGCGTGTGCTCCAAAGGAATTTGTTGAGCAAATTATGAACAACGAGATCGAAATCACAGGATATCGGTCTAAACCCTTATTATTACTAATGTTTTTCTTCATGTTAGCCCTTGTGGCCAATAAAGACACCATTATTATTAAAATAAATAAATAAATAAAAAGAATAAAGAAAGCATTATTATTATTACTATTATTATTATTATTATTATTATAGATACATATATACACACACAACCCCCCACACATATACACACACATATATATATAATTGTAGGTAAGAGTATGTATGAGTCTCTCTCTCTCTCTCTCTCTCTCTCTCTCTCTCTCTCTCTCTCTCTCTCTCTCTCTCTCTCTCTCTCTCTCTCTCTCTCTCTCTCTCTCTCTCTCTCTCTCTCTATATATATATATGCTTGTGTGTCAGTGCCAATATACTTATACATGAAGGAGGTATATGTGTGTGTGTGTTTGTTTACCTACCATGTTTGTCTTTAATAGCGTTAAGTGCAGTATCATGTTTTAGAGGAGAAATCATTGCATTGACAATCATGAATAGAAATGAAATTGATCTCTCACCTATCGCACCTCATACAAAGCCACCCACACAGCCCCACCACTAATGCAACTATCATCATCACTACAACTACCACAAACATAACCATCACCACCACCAATATTAAGAGTGGAAAATAGTGGTTATACATAATACACAGACATATATATGTGTGTATTATTATATATGTATATGTATATATATATATATACATATATATAAATATATATATATATACATATATATAAATATATATATATATATATATATATATATATATATATATATATATATATATATATATTCATGCAAACAGGCACACACACATATATCTGACAGTATGACTGTTCGTCAGAATAAGAGGAAAAAGCTCCATAAAGGTTGAGGAAATCAAATTTATTGATATCTGTGTTGACAAACGTACGGTTTGTTTCGCTCGATTGACCGATACAAACCATACATTTGTCAACACTGATATAAAGAAATATATTTATGTTGTGGTGCACAATCCGAGGTTGATGGTTGCGTTGGCTTTGTGTATGTTTGGTGTATACCGAGGTCATGTGACACGGTGGAGCGGGGACATTAAAGAGGAAGGAGACAGGACAAAAAGTAACCCAGGTTGGAGAACTGAAGTAGGATTGTTTTGAATATCTGAGGCTTGCAGCATTTATATATATATATATATATATATATATACGTTCCATGCGATTCTCCGGTTTGAAACTCTGACTAGCAATAGCTATCTTCAGTCACCACACAATGGCTATATAATGACAGCACCTTATAGAGACTTAGTCTATCTTTTTGTGGAGGTATATGGGATAGTTGTAAGGGTGTTGGACCTACGATAATGTCGTTGGTTTGATTCCTTTGTGTGTTGTGTTCTTGAGCAAAACACATTATTTCATGTTCCTCCAGTATACTCACCTAAAAATGAGTACTGGCAATAGCTGAAGACAATAGCCATGGCCTTCTGTCTTGAACGCACCGATTTTGCCTTGACTGGCCCACTTCTACTCTTGGGCAGCCACTGCTTCGATTGAGTTTTGTCCTCGAGATCGTACTGGTAGAGCCACGTTTCATTCTCTACAGAAAAACTTCAGGGTCTTCGTGTAACTTGTTCAAATTTCCACCGACAAATCTGCCCTTGCTTGCTGCTGATCTGTACTCATCAGATTTGAGAACCATCGAGCGGAAAGCTTGCTCAGCCTCAAGCTCTCCAACAGAATTGCGCGTGCAGAACCCACGGACATGTTGAGTGTGTCGGCTACTGATTCAGTGGCTATTCACCTATCCATTCACCTATCCTTTCCACACAAACTGACGTGGATGGCCTGCCACTGCGGGTAATATCTTCAACCTCAACTCTTCCACTTCTAAAACGACTTATCCATATGTAGGTTGTTGATTTCTTTGGGGCATTGTCCCCATAAATTTGTTCCAGAGCGTCAAGGATTAGGCTGCATGAATTTGATGATTGTCCTGGCCTCAATTTTGATGGGCGTCATGTTGCTCGAGGGGGTTCTGACTTCCGACTGGCGGCGCGCGTTGCAGCCTGCATTAGAACATGTTTACTAATCAGAAAAGTTGAAATCAATGAATGCAAGATCTCACAGCACCCGCATCACTTCTTCATAGTTAGCCTATGAGCGTTTCAGCCTACCCCCATAATATATATATATATATATATATATATACACACACACATATATATATAAGGCGTAAAGGGGCAAAGCCCCCTTTCGGTTACGAATGACCATGGGATTTGCACCTAGAAAGTTCCTCTCCAAGGTACAAATCCGGGCAAGGTTTTTTGTGGAAGACCATCAGTTGCCCTTGCATACCAGTCTCCCATCTCCACGCCACCAATGTTGTCCAAAGGAAAGGCAAAAGCTGATACAGCTTGGCATCAGTGACGTCGCAACTCATTTCTACAGCTGAGCAAAATGGAATAACGTGAAATAAAGTGTCTTGCTCAAGAACACAACGCAAAGCCCGGTCTGAGAATCGAACTCACAACCTCACGATTATAAGCCCGACGCTCTAACCACTAAGCCACGCGCCTTCACATAAATACTTATATACATATGCATACACGTATACATATAATGCAGTGACAGTGTATATCCTTATAGGTAGATTGTACTTTCTGAGCAAAGTGTGAATAATGTATTTGAATATATTTAAAATTTACATAGCTTGCAAAAGTTAATAAACACATTTTCAAAAGGTGTATTTTGTTATCGTTATCTATTGTAGACGCTTGGAGGCCTCCCTATTTTCTCTCTTTGTAGTCTTTTTATTTATCACTTTTCTCCTTGAGAACTTACGAATAATCTTGAACGACACCAAAACATATATAATGAGATACGATATGATATCTATCTATCTATCTATCTATCTATCTATCTATCTATCTATCTATCTATCTATCTACCTCTCAGCTCACTATATATAAATATATATAAATACACACATATATATATATATATATATATATATATATACATATATACACACACACACACACACACACACACACACACACACACACACACACACACATATATATATATATATATATATATATATTTATATATATATATATATATAAATGTATATATATGTGTGTGTTGTGCGTGTATACGTGTGTGTGTTGTGTGTGTGCTGCATGTGTGGCGGAAAGTATTTAAGTATACATGAACATGCCAGTTTCTTGCAGTCGTACATTCTCTCCACGATATACCTAAAAGCGTATTGCTGTTTATAATTCACTTGGTGGCATGTGAAGAGCAAATCTAATATAGAGTTATGTCACACACTGAAACTTTGTATTATTCCAGTCAGTGAAAAGTTTTTCTAGCATCACCACTGTGCATGCGTCGTGGAAATCAATTTCAGGAGAAACATTTAGAATTTCTCAACAAGTAATATTGCATTAACACCGACAAATATTTCATCACTTCGCTGTGTATGCATGTATGTGTACTTGTCAACGCATGTACGTATGTATATATGGATGTACACATTATATATGCACCACACTCATTCACTCTCTCTCTCTTTCTCTCAATCTCTCTCTCTTTCTCTCTCTCTCTCTTTCACACACACATATGTATATATATTCAAAGATAAACATTCTGGATACATTTCTTTTACCCAATCGGTGATCATTGGTCTTACGCCATTTTCTTGCTTATTTAAAAGGACTTTGTATTGTTCTTTGCCTCTAGTTGCTTTAAAATGAATATTGTTCATCACATGTATATGGAAATGTTGAGATTTAAATACAGAAATACCAACCTAAACCAAAGGTAAATGAAACATCGTTTAAAAGGAAATCATGTTATGTATTTTATAATATTTCAGAACATACTAGTATTTTAGGAGAATTATCGTTTTGCTTTGATTACTACAATGTTTCTTCATATCATAGTCATAAGATTTTTCAGCCTCTCAGGATTTATTCTAAACCACACCTCAATTAATCTTCAATTAATTTAGTTCTTGTGCTTGGTTTTGAAACCAACATTAGTCTCTTCGGTCCATAAATATTCTATCGGTTACGTTGCAGGTTGTTGCTTGGCTACACATTTTATGCTCTTTCAACAATTTCGTACTGGACAATGCTGTAAGAAATAGCTTCACCTGAAAATTTCTAATCATAAACTGTTATTCGACTCCCTGCTCACTGCTATTGGAGCGGAATTGGCTTCCCGCAGATGCGAACCCGGCGAGGTGGAGTGGCTGTTCCAGCGAGTCTCCCTCGCCGTTTTCCGGGGCAATATTTTCTACATTTTGTCGACCGGGACTACGAGGCAGACGACATATTAGGGCAAGAGTAGGGTGGCAGTTTTCAGACTAAAGGGTTAATAATGCTGACCTGCATACACACTCACCCACGACTCTTAAAACTCAAAACCATTACAGGTGAACTCACATTTAATGTACAATTATGTAGTGTAAAATTATACCCTTAGTGTATAATTATGTAGTGTACAGTTAACACGTTAATGTACAATCACGCGAACAATTATGTAGTATACATTTATATTTATGCAGCACTCACTATACACGTGTACGTGTATATAAGCATTGTTTTGGTGTTTTTGTGCATACTGAAGTGCTTTAGGAAGGTCTTCCTTATTCCGATGTTTACTCTGTGGAATGGGAGAGATTATGGTATAGTATATATCTAGAACTAGGTAGAGTATTAACGTTGAGAATGGAATTGTTTTCCAAATCTTAAAAAAATCTTCGTGTCTGTTCTTTCGTGTCCACAAATGAATATGTCATCAAAGTAACAGTTATACATACGATGGTCGGCTGAAAAGTTCATAGGCTGACTATGAAAGAGTGATGTTAGAGCTGTGAAATCTTGCATGCATTAATTTCATCTCCTCTTATTAATAACTGCATTTTTTCATTTCCAGGGACTATGTTGAAAAATAAACATCTTTAGTAATTCAATGACAGTATCTTGGTCAGCCTATGAACTTTTAAGCCGCCCATCGTATGTATGTATGTATGTATGTATGTAAGAGGGTCGGCAGAGAAGTTCATAGGCTGAGAATGGAATGATGCTAGAGATGTGAAATTTTGCATCATTAATTTTAACTCTTCTCATTAATAACTGTATTCTTTATTTCCAGGGACTATGTTGAAAAATAAACCTCATTCAATGAGAGTATCTTGGCAGCCTATAAACCTTTCAGCCTATGAATGTTTCGGTCGACTCTCGTATGATGTGGTTGCTTTTAACCAATAACTTTGTTTTCAACGCTAGCCATGTAGAACTCCTCAAATATAGGACCAAAGAAGCAGTAACCACTCCCTCCTTGTATGTGAGCAACACAAGTGTATCTTGGTTATACAGGTAAATAGAAACATTTCAGCTAAGTATTTTGGTTCACTGGATGCTTTTATTGAAATATTGGATAATATTATCCGTATAATTTCTATTGCAGGGGCATTAGAAGCTTTTCATGTTCATATTAGAAAAATCGCTAAATTTATCAGTTTCTTGTAAAATTCTATAAACAGTCGTTTTAGAAACTTAATCCGAAATGGTTGGCTAATGCCTATAGCTTGTGTATAAAATATCTCTAGATTGATAAGGATGATGAGGCGTGATATTTAAAGAGAAAATTAATGCCTGCAGGAAAGAAGTGGATATATACGAGCCAACGAGCGAGTTTCGGTGAGGTCACTCGACCTGCTAAAAATATCAGCCAAATCTTTTTTAAAATCATACTTTATTATCTTAATTATGGAAAAAGCACATTGAATAATGTAATCATATGTTGTTGGGTTTGTGGTTTTAGTGT
>OZ024743.1:213181557-213196557 GCA_964016885.1 Eledone cirrhosa
TGACCCGACATTCATACATATATGCATGCATACATACATATATATACGTACATACATATATACATGTATGCATACATATATGCATGCAAACTGATCCTTCGAATTACAGCTGCAATTCATTTTTGCCAGATAAGTGGACTGGAGCAACGTGAAATAAAGTGTATTGTTCAAGGACACTGCGCGGCGCTAGGAATCGTGCTCATGACTTTATGAACGCGGTCCAAATACTTTAAGCAAAAGACATACACATATACATTCATGATACGAAGGGCCGGCGATTTGGGCTGTTGGTTCTAGATGGACCCCAGCGAAATATATATATCATGGATATATAAATAAACTTATACACTACTGCATATGGACTTCGCCGTACTATTTATACATATCGTTGTGTGCTTCATTTTATCTGCATCACCACTGACCGAATAAAATGTGGATTGCACAACTCTGATCGGTTAACTCCCTTTCAAAATTTTATATATATATATATATACATATATATATATATATATATATATATATATATATATATATATATATATATACATATGTATACTGTACTAAAAGTTTGGTAGAAATATCCAAGGGCACTCATTTCACAGACGAGTTTTGTATAAATAATTACAACAGTGACAAACAGGTACTTATGTTTCGCTGGGTTCTAGAACCTAACTCATTCAGCCTGTCATTTTTCTTTTTCTTATGACAGGCTGAATGAGTTGGGGTCCAGAACCCACCGAACCTTAAGTACATGTTTATGTCACTGTTGTAATTATATATATATATAATTTTATCATTTTACAGATTTCAGTCATTCGACTATTGACATTTTTGGCGCCATGCTCGACCTTTGGTCACTTCCTTAATAAGCATTTTTCTCGTATATTAAAAAAACAAAAAGCAAAAACAAAAAACAAAAATCCACCATCCTTCCTGGCAGATACAGACAAATTGACCATTCAGAACATAAAGAACCACAACGAATATTTCAACCTATTTTGTCCAACGCTCTGACAGTTCCGCCAATCTATCACCCTAGAAAGGTCCTCTATTTATTGACCATGGAAGAATGAAGAGCAAAGAACTATTAAACTCAAAACAACCAAAACAAAATAGCATATTATTAAATGCCTGAAGGGCGAAAAGACTCATTAGAGCGTTAGATAAAATACCACCTTGCGGTATTTACATCAACTCTTTGTGCTTTTAGGTCATATCCTACCAAAGTCAACTTTACTTTGTGCAGGAGTCAATTCTCTTCCCTTTTGCTCTCCATTTTTCTTTCTCATTCATACTCCCTGTCACCCCCTGTCACTCCCTTTTTGGGAATCGGCTATTTTATGGCGGGAGATGGGTTGTGAGGGATCTCTCATGGCATTTATTTCTACCTCCCACTTCCACCATTTGTGCGTCACTCTACTGTTTCTGAACTGGCTGATAGAGGTAAAAATATAATATAGTTTTCTATCATATACATAATGCCACATATCTAAGGTTGAATACAACCGACTAAATTAACTTACATTACTGTTATTCTACTCAACGTGGCGAATTGGCAGAGATATTGGATAGTTGGGTAGAGTACTTGCGGTATTTGTTTTGAGTTAAAATCCTACCTTGTCCAAATTTGTTTGAACGTCGATATCTCTTCTGGAATATTTCTGAGTTTTTTTTTTAAATAAGGAGAGAAAGAAGTGGAAGAGGTGTATTCGAGACTCGGCTAACGGTGATAGACATCTAATATCGAACGAAGAGACAGGAAGTTGGTTGTACTAATAAATATGCCGAGCGGGTTCGCTGCAAGAACAGCGACAAACATAAACACAGAAAAAAATGTTAATGTTATATACTTCATCTTTCGAAGGTTATAAGACAAAATTAGCTTTGGCAAAATAAGGGAATGTAACCAAAATTCCTTTTACCAACCACTCTACCAGCTTTTGACAATTGATTGATAACAAACTAATGATTTATTACTATAACATAATGCCAAACGTTTTGGGAAGAGCACATTCAGATAAATCGAAACCATTTTCTGAACGCCGAGACTTGAACTCAGATTGTAAAAAGGCGTAATTGAATATCACACGGTACGTATTTGGTTCAACATACTACCGTTCTTACCCACCCCTCCATTTGTAGAAAAAAAACTTTCCAGAATCAATTGAAAGAAATGACTTGCCACCTAAAATTTAAGACAGGACAAAAAAATCTAACTAAACATGATAAGGTAAAAAAGAGAAAAGTTTATTTTTTTGTCCACCTAGCTCGAGTTTGTCTGCACAAATGAAGGATATCAAATGAAGGATATGAAATAACGAGGAAAACTGAAGAGTAAAGAAACAAGTTTATGATACTCTAGAAATAGCATCAATGTTAAAAAAAAAAGAAAGTTAAAAAACAAGCAGCAGAGAGATAAAAATGTCAAATGCAACTGATATAAATCAACTAATTTATGCAACAGCCCGTGTAATAATGGAAGAAGCCGGCATTGAAATCAATGAATGAAAACACGAGAAAACAAACAATTCAAGCAAACAAAGAAAAAAAGAAGAAAAATAGATAAAAAAGAACAACCTCCAATTCAATAGGAACAAGACGTTCTTTTTCTCCTCCTCACCCACGGACCCCACTAACACGCACAAACAAGACGTACAAGAAAGAAAGAAAGAGAGAGAGAGAAGAGAGAGAGGGGAGAGGGATATATATATATATATGTATATAGAAAGAGAGAGAGAGAGAGAGAGAGAGAGAGAATAAAGATATTTGCCAAGTGAATAAAGCAATCCAAGTAAAATAAAATATTCGGAGAAGATAAAGAATGTCTATATAATAAAACTATTAAAAGTAGGAAGGAATCTTCTAACAAAAGACGAAAAACTCGAATTTCGAAGAAACATCTAAAAACATGTAAAAACAACAAAATATACAAAGAAAGATACAAGAGAAAACCAAAGAAATATACAAGAAAACCAAACGAAATCTAACAACCATGGCCAAGAAACAATGTCCATAAAGCAAACGACCTAATCAAAAAGAAAAGAGAACTAAAAAAAGACTCCGCAATATTCGTTATATGGTGTAACACAGACATGTTTAAATGTCATAAAGGAGAAGGTGAAGCAAGGTCGGGGGGCGGGGGATTTGTAGAGACAGACGAGGAAAGGATGATAGTGATAACGATGATGATGATGATGATGATGATGGGGATGATGATGATGGTGGTGGTGATGGTGATGATGACGATGATGATGATGATGATGATGATGATGATGGTGACGACGATAATGATGATGATGGTGGTGACGACGATGATGATGATGTTGGTGATGATGATGAGGACAAAGACGATGACAATGATGATAAGGATGATGATAATGATGATAATGATGATGTTCGTCATGATGACGTTGATAATGATAATAATGTTGATGATCATATTGATAATGATGATGAGGAAGAGGAAGAAGATAATGATGATGACGATGATGACGATAAGGATGATGATGCGGATCTTATGATGAGGATAATCATGACAATGACGATAACGATGAAGAGGTTAATGACTGACGACGATGATGATGATGACGACGATAACGATGCTACTGCCGCTGCTGATGATGATAACGATGATGATAATGAGAAGGATGGTAATGCCGATTATGATGAGGTTGAACCTCATGTCGACGTTGATTGGACAGACCAACGATGACAGTCATTTTCTAATATAGTCATATATGTGGTTGATATTTAAATATACGAGGTGTGTCAGAAAAGTTCCAGGACTGATGTCACAAAAGATTTATTTCAAACCCAAACTTCACACTAAGAGGTTTCTCCTTCAAAGTAATCCCCTTGAAGTATGTAACTGTAATCTTAGCTCTCTGCAGCGATCAAACTTTTTCTTCATAATTTTATATACATGTCCTCGGTTTCAGGTCGTCAAGCAATGAGCATAGAGCAACGAACAAACTTGAAGTTTCTGGTACGGTTGGGGAAAACTCCGCTGCAGCAAGTGTATGGAGATGAGACGATGTCACGCTCACGTGTTTTTGAGTGGTGCAAGAAGTTTAAAGAAGGACGAGAAGACGTGGAAGATGACCCCAGGAGCGGAAGGCCCTCAACAACCAGGACTGAGGTCAACGTTGAGCGCGTAAGGTAGATGGTGCGTAGCGATCGTCGGCTGACTGTTCGACTGATGGCAAATGAGCTGGGCATGAATCGGGACAGCGTCTGGAAGATTCTCACTGAAGATTTGGATATTCGGAAAGTCTGCGCGAAGATGCTGCCAAATCTGCTGAACGATGACCAGAAGGGTCGACGCATGCAAGTGTGCCAGGATATCCCCGAGCGTCTTGAAACCGAACCAGACTTGCTAGAGACAGTCATCACCGGTGATGAGTCATGGATCTTCGAGTACGACCCGGAGGGGACCCGTTTTGAAGACGTGGACCACATCAAAAGGCCGAAGCGTGACAGAAAAGGATGGAAAAGTGCATTAGACTCCATGGGGATTACTTTGAAGGAGAAAACTCTTAGTGTGAAGTTTGGGTTTGAAATAAATCTTTTGTGACATCAGTCCTGGAACTTTTCTGACACACCTCGTATTTTGAACTACTAACTATATTCACAACTATCTGAATCGGAATCAAATTGATCTGATGTATCAGTATTTGCGGGAACATCTTATTTATGTAGGATGCGAATTGGCAGAGTTGTTTGAACGTCGGATAGAATACTTTGTTGTATTCGTTTTGGCCCTCTGCTCTTTGAGATTAAATCCCGCCAAGGTCAAATTTGTCTTTCATCCATTCAAGGTCGATAAAAAGTACCAGTCTAGTACTGGGGCCGATTCTCCCTCTGTTCTGTGTCTCTTCCTCACTTCCATTCTCACTTTCTATGCTTGGAAGAAATCTGCTGTGTTCAGACCTGGAAAGAAGATGGGCTCAGCCAGGTTGAAAAGGCCATAGAAACGCCATATGTTAATACGGCTCTCCTACGACCCTCTCAAGAGTTACGGGATCAAGAACAAGAATTGTTTAAATAATTTCGTATTTTCTAGAATCTTTAAGCTAGACAGTATATGGCATATCAAATAGATGAATTATTTACAGAATATCTAAATAACGCGTTAGGAAAGTTACAATTTGAGTAAACAGAAATACAAAAGCAATTGATGATATCCTTCGAAATCATTGATAAAAATAATTTCAATTTCCTAGTTCAGTAGTTTCTAAGATAACAGGGGGAGACCCAGGCAATCAGTGAATTACAAAAGAGTGGGGTCTAATTATTTAGTAGTGGTAGTTTTAGTAGTAGTTTTAGTAGTAATAGTAATAGTAGTAGATTTAGCAATAGTAATTGTGGCAGTAATAGTAGTATTAGTAGTATTAGCAACAACAGCATCAGCAGCAGTATCAGTATTATTATTATTATTATTATTATTATTATTATTATTATTATTATTATTATTAGTAGTAGTAGTAGTAGTAGAAATAGTAGTAGTAGTGTTTAGGTCTACATTATATAACAGATACTGTACTTACCTTACAGACAATGTGTATAGTTCTACATTATATAACAGATAGTGTACTTATCTAACACTAGCATTAAAGCTCGGCGTTGCTCGGGGTCATTAAGTTACCAAAGTTAGGTTGCACCACCCATTTTATGGCAGCACTTTTTTGTCTGCCAGGCACTAGGTGAATGAATTGCAGACCTGGAAGCAGGAGCTGCGCCAGCAGTGACAATTGTAGTTTCGCCTATGGATATTATCTCTGTGCAAAAAAGTGTTGAAATTTATTGTTTCACAGTACTTGCGCAACACGCGCGTAGACGATGCCAGCCGAACAACAGAGCTGCGATGGAGTTGTTCTGCATGATTGTCTGTGTGTTTTCTAAATTTAAGACAGTAGGGAGGGTTGTGATATGAGGGAGAGTTAGCTGTTGTTTCTAGCAGGTTTAGTGACCTCATAGAGGATATGTGTTTTCTAAATTTAAGACAGTAGGGAGTGGTGTGATATGGGGGAGAGTTAGCTTCTGTTTCTAGCAGGTTTAGTGATCTCATAGAGGATATGTGTTTTCTAAATTTAAGACAGTAGGGAGTGGTGTGGGGAGGGGTGTGATATGGGGGAGAGTTAGCTGCTGTTTCTAGCAGGTTTAGTAACCTCATAGAGGATATGTGTTTTCTAAATTTAAGACAGTAGGGAGTGGTGTGAACGGACAGTATCACCATCAAGCTTGGAAAGAGAAAGTAGCAGAAAGTATGAAGTTGTATAGATTTTGAATGGTAGTAGAAAGAGTTCATCAGTTTAAATGAGAGAAATAAATCGTAAAATATTGAGTTTTATCTATTTTTTGCGTAATTGTGGGTGAAATTGAAAAAATTATCTCCGTCAAGACGCAATCGAAACTATTTCGAATACTGGATTGTAAATTTCAATTGAAGAAATTCTATATCGTAGATTTCTATAACGAAGGAGCATGACCACACACTGAGCTTTATAGATTATAATATATAATGTCTAGCTCTACATTATATAACATGTACTGTACTTACCTTACATATATAATGTCTAGCTCTACATTATATAACATGTACTGTACTTACCTAACATATATAATGTAGAGCTCTACATTATATAACAGCTACTGTACTTACCTAACATATATAATGTAGAGCTCTACATTATATAACATGTACTGTACTTATCTTACATATATAATGTCTAGCTCTACATTATATAACATGTACTGTACTTATCTTACATATATAATGTCTAGCTCTACATTATATAACATGTACTGTACTTACCTTACATATATAATGTCTAGTTCTACATTATATAACATGTACTGTACTTATCTAACATATATAATGTCTAGCTCTACATTATATAACAGCTACTGTACTTACCTAACATATATAATGTAGAGCTCTACATTATATAACATGTACTGTAATTATCTTATATAATGTCTAGCTCTACATTATATAACATGTACTGTACTTATCTTACATTTATAATGTCTAGCTCTACATTATATAACATGTACTGTACTTACCTTACATATATAATGTCTAGTTCTACATTATATAACATGTACTGTACTTATCTAACATATATAATGTCTAGCTCTACATTATATAACAGCTAGTGTACTTACCTAACATATATAATGTAGAGCTCTACATTATATAACATGTACTGTACTTACCTTACACATATAATGTCTAGGTCTACATTATATAACATGTACTGTACTTACCTTACATTATAATGTCTAGCTCTACATTATATAACATTTACTGTACTTATCCAACATATATAATGTTTAGCTATACATTATATAACATGTACTGTACTTATCTAACATATATAATGTATAGCTCTACATTATATATCATGTACTGTACTTATCTTACATATATAATGTCTAGCTCTACATTATATAACATGTACTGTACTTATCTTACATATATAATGTCTAGCACTACATTATATAACATGTAGTGTATTTATCTAACATATATAATGTTTAGCTCTACATTATATAACATGTACTGTACTTACCTAACATATATAATGTATAGCTCTACATTATATAACATGTACTGTACTTACCTTACATATATAATGTCTAGGTCTACATTATATAACATGTACTGTACTTACCTAACATATATAATGTAGAGCTCTACATTATATAACATGTACTGTACTTACCTTACATATATAATGTCTAGTTCTACATTATATATCATGTACTGTACTTATCTAACATATATAATGTCTAGCTCTACATTATATAACAGCTACTGTACTTATCTTACATATATAATGTATATCTCTGCATTATATAACATGTACTGTACTTACCTTACATATATAATGTATAGCTCTGCATTATATAACATGTACTGTACTTACCTTACATATATAATGTATAGCTCTACATTATATAACATGTACTGTACTTATCTAACATATATAATGTCTAGCTCTACATTATATAACATGTACTGTACTTACCTTACATATATAATGTATAGCTCTACATTATATAACAGCTACTGTACTTATCTTACATATATAATGTATAGCTCTACATTATATAACATATACTGTACTTATCTTACATATATAATGTATAGCTCTACATTATATAACATGTACTGTGATGGTGGTGAATTGGCAGTATCGGTAGAGGGTCGGACGCCATGCTTTCCAACATAGTTACGTCCCTTTACGATCTGAGTTCAAATCCCGCCGAGGTTGACTTTGCCTTTCATCCTTACGGGGTCGATAAAATAAAGTACCAGTAATGCACTGGATAATTGCTGGCCTTGTGCCTAAAGTATAAACAATTATATAACATGTACTGTACTTATCTTACATATATAATGTATAGCTCTACATTATATAACATCTACTGCACTTATCTTATATATAATGTATAGCTCTACATTATATAACAGCTACTGTACTTATCTTACATATATAATGTATAGCTCTACATTATATAACATGTACTGTACTTATCTTACATATATAATGTACCTAGGTCTACATTATATAACAGCTACTGTACTTATCTTACATATATAATGTATGGCTCTACATTATATAACATGTACTGTACTTAATTACACATAATGTTTAGATCTACATTATATAACATATATTGTACTTACCTTACATATATAATGTCTAGGTCTACATTATATAACATATACTGTACTTACCTTAAGACACAATGTGTCTAGTATAACATATACTTACATTTCTACATTATGCAACATATATACTTACCTTGATTGTCTTTAAATTTAAGAGTTGAGGGAGAAACTTAGCTGCTATTTTTTGCAGAGGTTTCTTTGTTGTCTTGATTTCGTAGTTAGATGTGGGTGTGAAGTAGTAGCTACATAACCAAGGATACTGGAGAACAAATTTATTCACCTGGAGATATAAATATACAGAAACGACAATGTTTATTTTTGTGAGTTCCAATAGTTGTGTTTTTATTTCTCTAAGGTAAATTGCAATTAATCGAGAATTTTTGCATCATTCAGTACAACGCGCCTTGCCTCATTTATCTCAATATTTGCTATTGGTTAGTTTTAATTATTTTCCTTCATTACATTTTCTTAATTGTGCAAATTATTACGAGCCAAACTATTTGTAATTTTTCTTTTCAATGCGAAAGCGTTTGTCTTCTAATGAAGCAAGATGAAGTTTGATTAATTGAGGTCTTGCAGGAGCACAACATTGACTTCTAAGAAAACTAACAAAGATCAGATTTCTCCCTAACCATATAAATTAATATTTTTGTGAAATTAATTCATAAATGCTTGGAATTCTTTTCTTTAAACGTCACCAACAATTACTATTGTTTTAGTTCTACTTTCTATAACTAAAGAGCAAACTTAAATTAATGAAGAATTTTGTGTGTAGATCATTGAGTACATTACACCTAACACAGGTTACAGAAACAATACGCTGCAACCATTCTACTGCGGTCATAAACGAGTAAATGACGCTGCCTCTACGCTGAAGCTGATTTTCCCTAGTTCAGTCCTGATTAAATATATCTATTATTAAAGCTATTCCTGCAGTAACTATCGCATGCTTTTCTGACATAGTACATCAGCGATTCGTTATCCGACGTGTCTCCTTCCTTGTTTATGTTTTGGAGAGAGAGAGAGAGAGAGAGAGAGAGAGAGAGAGAGAGAGAGAGAGAGAGAAAGAGAGAGAGGGAGAGAGAGAGAGAGAGAGAGAGAGAGAGAGAGAGAGAGAGAGAGAGAGAGAGATTTGTTTGGTTGCTATTTCTTACAAATTGAATGACTACATGTATATATTTCTTTTCATTAGATTTCTCTATATATGTCTTTTATTGTAAGTGGTCAATCCTAGATATACCTGGCGAGCGCTGTTACTGGTCAGCTGTTGAGAAGCAGGATATTTTATGGTTGATGACTGGGGAAGGACTTCCATAGATCAAAGAAAATAACAATTCTAACAACATTGTCAAGAAAGCCAATAGTTCTCCTCATTAAACACCTATTGTAAACCCGTTGAAGTTATTGTATTCTTGAAGAGTGATTGTTAAAGTAAAAGAAATCTAAAAAAGTGCATGATGTATATGGAGAATAAAATATAGGATCGCATTATCTCGTTTTTATTGTCATTCTTTAGTTACAAGAAGGGTGGTTGGATTGGCAGTAGAATCAGTAGAGCGTCGGACAACATGCTTTGCAGCATTGAGTTACGTTGTGTATTCAAATCCCGCCAAGGTTAGCTTAGCCTTTTATCCCTACGGAGTCTAAAAAATAAAGTACCAGTAACACACAGGGGTCGATTTAATCGACTTCCTCATCACCACTCAAATTGTTGGCCCTGTGACTAAATCAGAAACCATTCTTTAGCTCCAAGACAATCTAGATAATGCAGACATATGATGAAAGTTATTTCAACTATAACCACACCCTCGCCTTTTAATCATGTGTGTATTTCGGATAATATCTACTGAGACGCTACTGTATATGTATTTAGTATATAGAACATTCCAGTGAGGTATTTCACTCAGCCATACTCTTGATATTTGTAGTTAGCGTCCATTGATCACACTTAGTCTTGACAACTTTGCTGAAGAGGTCCAACAAGACCAAAATATATCCGTTGCTTTCGCTCAGATCAGCATTATCTTTATAGTTCCAGCATTTCCACCAACTGTTCTTACTTAAGTTGTCTTCTTTGTCAGTTGTTTTGATTTTTAAATTTCATAGAGTATAATCTTGCCTACTAATTGCTGGGATAATCTCAGTTCATCTATATTAGACATACGACACTCGATAGAGTGCGTAGCTAGGAGACCAGAGAGCCATTCCAGGTAGAGCCGCTACTTCTCCGAATTGAGAGATCACAGCTCCGAAACTATGGTCATGTAGTTAAAAAAAGGAACGAGAAAACAATGTTTCCATTGGTCTTTCCAATTGCTAATACTATCTATCGGTCGCAACTCCAGGTAGAAGGATCAACGTGAAATAAAGTGTCTTGCTCAAGGACATAACGCATCGTCTGGTCCGGCAATCGAACTCACAATCTCACGATTGCGAATCCGATTCTCTAACCACTCAGCCACACGCCTTCACACTGTATGTAGGTAAGGAACACAGCAATGGTTTCTTATATAGGCACAAGTCCAGCAATTTTTGGGGAGGAGAAATTCGATTAAATCAACCCCAGTGCGTGACTGGTACTTTATTTTATCGACCCCGTGAGGATGAAAGGCAAAGTTAACCTCGGCGGGATTTGAACTCAGATCATAAAGGGCCATAACTCTATGCCACAAAGCATGGCGTCCGACTCTCTACCGATACTGCCAATCCACCGCTTAAGGAACACAGCAATGATGACGATGTAGATGATGATAATGATGATGATGGTGATAATGATGATAATGATAATGATAATTATGATGATGAAGATGTTAATGTGAATGTTGATGATGACAAGAATGACGATGACAGCGACGATGGCCATGATATTATTGATGACGATGATGATGACGATGATGATGACGATGATGACGATAATGATGACAATGATGACAATTGATTTTCTGATACGATATGTTATAGAAGATTTTCAGAAAATAATCAAGTTAAAAGAGGACTATTTTTTTAAATTTAAAATTTAGCCTAACATGAACTTCCACTAGATCAAGATAACATTGAGCAGATTTAGAGCCATATTGATTATGGTATGAAACGACACCCCACACCCACCCCCACTAAAAATGCAGAGATAATGGAAAGGAAGAAATGTTTTAGAAATCTTGGCAGCATCGATCGAATATTCTTTAACTCTGCGTCCATTTCTTCTTCTTTTTCTTCTTCTTCTTCTTCTTCTTTTTCTTTTTCTTTTTGCTATTTGTATGTACAGACGTGTTATTATAAGCTCCGGTAAGTTCCTTGTTTTCTCACATTTAAACCATGGTGTGATATAATTTGTTTGTTACAAAGTGGACATAAAGCATCTGTCTTGGCCTTGAAGAATGAAGACCCCTTAATATTTGGACCAAAGGCCCAAATATTCGAACTTTACAATTGTAATTTACGCCCACCAGTTTTTTTTTGTAAAAATGGAGGCGAAGCCGCCTTCATATCCAGCAGCAAGAAAATCATGTCACGTGCAAAAGCCCCGGACAGGAATTCACAGGTTGACAATAGTGTCAATACCACAAACATAGACATCCCTAACAATGTCATCGTCACCACAACCACCACCACCACCACCGAATGCTGAAGCTGATGCATTACTGCAACAGATCCTGCAATTCGTGAACACGGCCTTGAGATATTTGAACTTGTCCACCTGCTTCAGTAGATCTCCATTCACATGTAGAGTGTACTGCGTAATCGTCATTGTGGTGTTAGGCATGGTCCCTAAACGTCTTACGTCTTTTATCAAAAGCCTTGGTATTCCCGACTTCATAGGCAGGGCCCAACATTTTACCATCACTAGCACTGCCAGAATCCTGCGCGATATATTGAACCTCTGAGATCAGGGACTGATCTGAGGCCAATTAACATGCTTCACCTAGCAACATATTGCTAGAGAAACCTTACAAAAAGGGGAAAAAAGATTATTATTATTATTATTATTATTAAAAAGGCGGTGGATTGGGAGTATTGGTAGAGCGTGCGACAACCTAATTCGTGGCAGAGAGTTACGGCCCTTTACGATCTGAGTTCAAATCCCGCTGAGGTTAACTTTGTCTTTCATCCTTACGGGGTCGATAAAATAAAATAGCAGTCATGTACTGGGGTCGATTTAATCGACTTTCCCCTCCCAAGAATTGCTGGCCTTGTGCCTAAATAAGAAACCATTATTATTATTATTAAAAAGGATTGGCAGTATTGGTAGAGAGTCGGACGCCATGCTTTCCAGCATAGTTACGTCCCTTTACGTTCTGAGTTCAAATCCCGCCGAGGTTAACTTTGCCTTTCATCCTTACGGGGTCGATAAAATAAAGTACCAGTAATGTACTGGGTAATTACTGGCCTTGTGCCAAAACTAGAAACAATTATTATTATTAAAAAGGCGGTGGATTGGGAGTATTGGTAGAGCGTGGGACAACCTGCTTCGTGGCAGAGAGTTACGGCCCTTTATGTTCTGAGTTCAAATCCCACCGAGGTTAGCTTTGCCTTTCATCTTTTCGGGTTCGATAAAATAAAGCACCAGTAATGCACTGGGCTCAATTTAATCAACTTTCCCCTATCCTAAAATTGCTGGCCTTGTGCCCAAATCAGAAATCATTATTATTATTAAAGAAGGGCGGTGAATTGGCAAGGGCGGTGGATTGGCAGTATCGGCAGAGGGTCGGACGCCATGCTTTGACGCACAGAGTTACGGCCATTCTGAGTTCAAATCCCGCCGAGGTTAACTTTGCCTTTCATCCTTACGGGGTCGATAAAATAAAGTACCAGTAATGTACTGGGTAATTGCTGGCCTTGTGCCTAAAGTAGAAACAATTATTAAAGATGTTTAGAAATGTTTCTCCTCACTCTCTCAATATTGTGGATTTTTACCACGAAGTGAAATTAGAAAATACGTTTCGTGTAAAGTTTCTGCACAAACTCTTCACCGTATGGAAGAGAAAGGCTAATTTGGGATGACATTTCTTTTCTCCACACGAATCTATCAACATAGTCACTTCATGCAGAAACCCTTCATAAAATTCGAAAGAAAACAAACACATTTTTTAAAGGAAGATAAGAAAAACGAAAGCTAATTCGATTCCCCAAGGAAATATCAGTATTTCCCAACCAGTAAAAAAATCCTTTTAGGAAAGAATATAAAAACACTATTTTGAACAATTTAATTGACATGTTTAACAACAACAACAGCATCAATAAAACAGAACTGCCTCACGAAGTGAAGAATTGTTTGAAAAGCCTGACTTAAGCAATAGAGAAGGTAGTTCTAATTTACTTTCTTTATTTTGAGTGGCTTGTGGATTGGCAGTATCGGTATATCGTCGGACGCCATGCTTTACAGCAAAGAGTTACTGCCCTTTATCGTCTAAGTTCAAATCCCGTCGCGGTTAACTTTGCCTTTCATCCTTACGGGGTCGATAAAATAAAGTACCAGTAATGTACTGGGTAATTGCTGACCTTGTGCCAAAAGTAGAAACAATTATTTTGAGTGGCTTGTAAGAGATGGCAGAGCTATGTACTTCATTTTCGAACTGAACAGCGAGAATTAAAAAAATAAGATTATCCTGTATCTTGAAAGCCATAGGGACCTTTCTCTTGCCCGCGAAAGCTCTGGTCGATATGTGAAACAATACTTTTTACCCCGACTGAAGGTTAAACGGCGGCAGCTTGAGCATACGTGGGTCAGCTGAAAGGTTCATAGGCTGACCAAGATACTCTCATAGAATGACCAAATAAGGTTTTATTTTTCATCATAGTCCCCGGATATAAAGAATACAGTTATTAATAAGAAGAGTTAAAATTAATGCATGCAAGATTTCACAGCTCTAACATAGGTCAGCCTATGAACTTTTCAACCTACACTGGTAGTATCAAAAACTGAGGACATGGTGAAAAAGCAGACCGAGCTGGGTCGTTACACACTTGAACTGACGTTAGAACCACAATATTTTGGGCTGAATAACAAATGGGTTATAGTAAATGACATTGATGCCGAGATTGTTCGTTGATTCATCACAACCTTTGAGAAACAGTACGAGTAAGTCGTGAGTTAATAAAAAAACGCTATAAAGTCGAGTGGAATATATACCAGGGTCGACTGAAAAGTTCATAGGCTGACCAATATACTGTAATGGAATGACCAAATGAAGTTTATTTTCAACATAGTCCCTGGAAAGAAACGATGCAGTTATTAATAAGAGTTGAAATTAATGCATGCAAGATTTCACAGCTCTAGCATCACTTATTCACAGTCAGCCTATGAGTTTTCCAGCCAACAC
>OZ024743.1:213201557-213251557 GCA_964016885.1 Eledone cirrhosa
TACTCTACTCCATACCTTACCTCCATAAATATTACCATCTCTAGATTACATACCACCATATAATACCATACACCTGCTATAGCGCACGAATACTAACATGTGTACGATTTTGCTATTTCAAATTGACATCTTGGAGTTATTTTCGTCTGTTACAATACATTTTTTGAAAACTAGAGTTTTAAGACGCGATACGTTTCTTAAAAACTTGTTCGAATGCCTGTGGATTAGGTAACAATTTTAATCCCTCATACAATCTAGAGATATGGTCATTATTGGGTCGTGTAACCTAGGTAGCGACTTTGTTTCGTATATAAATGAATAAATAATATAATATAATATATATAAATATATATAAATATATATAATATATATAAATAATATAATATATTATATATATATATATATATATATATATATATATATATATATATATATATATATATATATATATATATATATATATATATATATTCATACATATATATACATTGAGAGAAGGGGCTGTGTGGTTACTGATAACGAGTGCTAGAAGGTAAGGCGACACAAACAAGAGATGGACAGTCTCCCTTCGTCAGTAGTTTACTACGATTCACGGATGTTTAGGCGCATTATAAACAAAACATCTATCCGTTGCGCGCCCATAGTTTTTTATCTATCAAAAGCCATAAGAGAGAGAAAGAAAAGAAGAGAAAAGAAAAAAGGAAAAAAAGATGTAAACATACCAACAGAAGGGGAACACGGGACAATGGTACATGTAAGTAAGTAACCGGGAAGAATTGAGATCAAGTTAAAAAAAGACGTTGGGTTTAAGCCCAGGCCCGTAATAACGGAACTAGGTAATCCACGTCTGTTCTCAGTGAAAGCGAGCCAGAAAGAGAGAGAAAGACGGATGAACCGAAAGCGAGAGGGAATAGGAGGCAGAGGGGGTGAGTTAGAGGGATAGAGAGAGAGAGTGAGTAGGAGGGGAAAGGGAGTTAATCCAAACGGGTTTATATATATATATATATATATATGTGTATATATATACATAACTTAATTACTATATATGCATAATTTAATTACTCCTATATATATAGTGAACAACACAATATATAACTACTCCATTACCAGGACCCTAGACAATATTAATATACGTCTGGATCTTTCATCAGATAGGGATGTTTATATATATATATATATATATATATATATATATATGAAAAAGTTTGTCCTTCATCAGTGGCCTTCCAACCGTCACAGGCATTTCATCGCTTTAAAGGCCATATACCTCAGGTTGGTGCGAGCAACGGCTAAAAAAAGTCGTTGGGACACGTAAATAAAGGGGACGCTAGGGTAAACGAACAAAATGGTTTAAGCAACAGAAAGTGATGAATTTATATTCATAGAAATCTGGGACTTGTCTCTTTCTTCATCACTTTCTGTTGCTTAAACCATTTTGTTTGTTTACCCTAGCGTCCCCTTTATTTACGTGTCCCAACGACTTTTTTTAGCCGTTGATCGCACCAACCTGAGGTATATGGCCTTTAAAGTGATGAAATGCCTGTGACGGTTGGAAGGCCACTGATGAAGGACAAACTTGTAACCCATTTGCAACGCCGCAGCTCCATTATTATCATATTTACACATATATATTTTCCTCTGCTGCTACCCGTCTGTTTCGTTCTTTGTATCTTTACCCTTTCTAGCAGTCTTTCTCTCTCTGTTAGCCTCTTCCTCACCTTTCACTCACTCATTCTCTGTCACTACCTCTCCTCCTCCCCCTTCTTCCCGTTTGACCTGTCCGTATTCTTTTCTCGCGGGCTCTTGGCCAAGCCGGTATGAATTTTTTTTTTCTCTCTCTCTCTCTCTCTCTCTCTCGTCTGCGACTTCACAGAACTTATGTTTACCGAATTCGCAGACCAGACCCCTTCTTCCTCCCGTTAGACCTGTGCGAAATTCCTTCCTTGCTCACATTTCAACCAGGTTTGATGGTCTTTATTCTCTCGTTCACGATTTCACCGAATTTATATTCATAGAAATCTGGGACTTGTCTCTTTCTTCATCACTTTCTGTTGCTTAAACCATTTTGTTTGTTTACTCTAGCGTCCCCTTTATTTACGTGTCCAAACGACTTTTTTTAGCCGTTGCTCGCACCAACCTGAGGTATATGGCCTTTAAAGCGATGAAATGCCTGTGACGGTTGGAAGGCCACTGATGAAGGACAAACTTTTTCATATGTAACCCATTTGCAACGCCGCAGCTCCATTATTATCATATATATATATATATATATATATATAAATCAGAGGCGGTGGATATGCGCTAAAATTTATGTACATGTTATATAGAGACGGATGGGAGAAATAGATATAGATAGAGAGAGAGGGACAGTTTGATAGTAATTGATATAGAGAGGAAGCTTGGGAGAATGTGTTGTACATTAGATATAAAGAGGGGGCTAGATTGATGTTTATTGATATAGAGAGAGGAATTTGAAGAGAGTTCCGTGTAGTAGATATACAGAGGGGGGATTGGGAGAGAGTACCATGTAGTAGATATAGAGAGGGGGATAATTTGGTGGTTATAGATATACAGAGAAGGATAATGGGAGATACCGTGCAGGAGATATAGAGAGGGGGCGAGTTTAAGGGTGAATGATATACAGAGAGTGGTTGGGTGAGAGAAGTGTAGATATTTATTGAGTGTGAGAGAATGCTTTAGTCATAGATATAGAGAGTGGGATAAAAGAGGCGGTGTCGTGGTAGATATAGAGAGGAGTAGAGTTTGGTTTTAGTAGATACAGAGAAGGTGAATAAAAGAGTTTTGTGAGATAGACATAGAGTAGGAGAGTTTGGTGGCACTCTTGGGTTTCAACCAATAGCCTTGTTACTCTGGAGTCTCACCTGCATACTTCCAAGATCATCAGACAAGACTAGTGTTCCTGTATGTATATATATATATATATATATATATATATATATATATATATATATATATATATATAACGAAGGAAATGTGGTAAGGAACCAGGTGGACCATAACGCACCAAAGTACTCAATACTTGAGGTAGTACTACCTCAAGTATTGAGTACTTTGGTGCGTTATGGTCCACCTGGTTCCTTACCACATTTCCTTCGTTATCTAGCTCCTACTCCCGTAGTAGAGCACTTTCCGACCCTACCACGCCGTATCCAGACTTTTCCGCTAAGCTCAATTCATTTCACCCGCACCATGCGAAAACACAACATTGACTTCTCTACCAAGAACATCCCAATCCCACCGAAAAAACTTTACCTTCGGATGCTCACGCAAAAAATCGATCTATTTGCGAAAAGACTTAGATGGAGAACTTTTTTCTATGATAGATATTGCGACAACCAAGACTTCGGCACCAAGGAGAGATTCGGATTTATTACCTACAAATCTCCGCCCCTGAACCCCTTGCTCGCACCCTTCGAGAATGACCTCTTCCAACTGGTCAAGAACATTAAATTTAAACTCAGACACAACCGATTCCTACAAAAACTCCGTAGCAACTTAACAGAGTATGATAACACAAATGACATCATGGTGCATTCGGATAAAACTGGGAACATATACTTTGTCAACCCTGACAGATACCACACACTGATCAGGAGCAGCCTAAACTCCACCTATAAAAAGGCCAACCACTCTTGCATCGAGGACATAAATCGAGATGGACAACAAATCACCTCCAGCCTCGGGGTCGCCGACCGCACGGAACCTCTAGACCCACGGACACCATACTTCACACTGAAGGACCATAAATCCGATTTTGACCGTAAACCCTCTATCAGGCTTATTAACCCAACGAAGTCCGACATAGGGAGAATCAGCAAAAAAATCCTAGACCGCGTGATACCAAAAGTCAAGCAACACACCCGACTTAGCCTATGGATCAACACCCAGGAAGTAATCTCCTGGTTCAGCAATATGGAGGATAAACGAGAAACTAAATTCATACAGTTCGACATAGAGAGCTACTATGCTTCAATCACCTTACCGCTACTTACTGCCGCCTTGGACTTCGCCGAAACACTCGTGCCCATCACCGACCAGGAAAGAAAAATCATCCTCCACGCCAGGAAGACAGTCTTACTCTTTGACGACTCTAAATGGATAAAAAGAGCTCCCGACTCACCCTTCGACGTCAGCATGGGCGCCACGGATTCGGCGGAGGTCACTGATCTTATAGGATTATTCCTAATAGCCAAACTCACTGATATGTTTCCTGCATTCAGTGGTGGATTGTACCGTGATGATGGGCTCCTTACCCTTAAAGGGTACAACCCCAGTAGTACAGATCGGGTCCGGAAACAATTAATCAGATTCTTCCGCGACTGGGGATTTAAAATAACCCTACAAACGTCCCTGACCCGAGTAAACTTCCTGGACGTGACCCTCGACCTCGAAAACGACCTGTACTACCCATACAGGAAACCTAATGACAATCTGCACTACATCCACCGCCGATCAAACCATCCTAGGAACATCACAAACAACCTGGTCAAAAACATCTCCCTCCGCATATACCGTTTGTCAGCTAATGAGCGGATATTCGATGAACATGCGCCTTATTACAACCAGGCCCTCAAGCGGAGTGGTTTCCGGGAGGAAATATCCTACTGTCCAGCTCCCATTAGCGGAACCAGCAGGAGACACCGCCGCTCACGCAATGTAACATGGTTCAATCCTCCCCACAACGCAGAGGTGACTACTCCCATCGGGAAACTATTCTTTAGGCTCATTGAAAAACACTTCCCATTACAACACCGCTACCACAACATAATTAACAAAAATACCATCAAACTCTCTTACAGCACTACACCAAACTTCGCACAAAACATCGTCTCCTCTAACAACAAAAAACTCTACCCCGATGGCAGAAATAACCTAAATAGTAGTGGAGAACCGACCAGGAGGTGTAACTGCCCGGATAGATCTATTTGCCCACTCGACAATAGATGCAGAGACCGTAATGTGATCTACCAGTGCAACGTGAGGACGGATACCTCCAACAAAGCCTATATAGGACTTACCGCATGTGACTTCAAGACCCGGCTATACCAACATAGACATACCTTCCGAAACCCGGCCCGGCGTCACGCCACTACACTTTCGGGCCACATATGGGACCTCAAGGACAACAACATCACCTATGATCTCACTTGGAGATTACTGTCCAGAGCCAATTCTTACACGGGAGGACGCCGTCCGTGCAATTTATGCTCGGAGGAAACTTTACAAATGCTGTTTTCGACGGACCAACTCCTAAACAAGAAAGATGTACTGGTTACTGCATGTAAACATAGATTGCGTAGGACTTACCTCGCCCTCAAACCCCATAATGACCCGGGGGGGGGGGGGGGGGGTAGACTAGGGCTATAACACCCCATTTGCCGATTTTGCAATGGGTAACCCCTGCTTGCCAAGGAAGACGTAAGATCTTCTTTGTATTCTTTTATCGCTTCCTTTATTTCCTTCCCCCTCTCTCCTTTGTCCTTCTACCCCAGCTCTTCTCCTTTGTCGGCGTATTTTCTCGCCCACCCGAGGCTGCCCTTTGGCCCCATGTAGCCTTAGTACCCCCACCACCCCCTCCCCTAGTCTATGATAGATTTGGCGGACTCCGCCCTTTATAGCAGTTGGCTTAGACCCCGGATACTTGCCCCCTTTTTCCGACCGCTCCCACTATTCTCTGTGCCCTCTATATTTCTTAGTGGCACTTATGCCTTATTTTTTCGTTTCAGTATTTCTTGCTTCGCTTTTCTTCTGGGCGGGGTGGATTCTGAATTTATTTCTCCGTATTCTACCTTTATTTCGTACGAACTTTCATGTAGCTTGTTTTAGATCTTTTAGAGTTAGCATTAGTATATATTTTTCTCGGGACTCAGAATTATTATCTTCTTACAAGTTCACTTTGCTGCACTGGGTCGTTGCTGGCTCGGGATGGAAACCTTTATTGTTTATTTCGTGGTAGTCTCTTTAGTATTTTGGCCCCTTTTGTTGACCCGTGACCGTATCATTTACGTACTTATACCTCTTAAAAGGGTCCTTGCCTAATCCGTCCCACCTAGTTCTTTTACTTATTTCGTTATTTATTTATTTATTTATTTCTTTACTTCTTTCTTTCTTTCTTTATTTTATTCTAGCCTAACAATAGCCTGGCACCTAGGTCGTAGAATTTAATTTACTTTACTTTTTTCTTTACACTTATTTGTTTTTCTTCACTATCAGTATTTTTTCTTTCCTATATATTTCTACCCCCCATTGTTCTACCTACCGTTCCGACTTCCTCCCCCTCCCCCTCCCCTGTATCTTCTTTGACCTCATGCCCAGCTGTAGCTGGCACTACCAACGCTTGATTGGGTCTACTCCACCCCCTCCCCTCTTTCTCCTACTGGCAGGTTTAGCCACCATCTCCCCTACTAATTTGCAACCACAGAATTACTACTGATTTTTGACAATCACTTTGACCATATATGGAATTACCCCTTGAGAAGATCGGCTATTTAAATACCAGGATAAATTTTCATTTAGTCCAGAATTAGCCGTCGAAACGGCTTGAGCTCAGCTGTCGGGGTCTTACTGGTTCCTATATAAATATATATATATATATAGGAGATGAATAAATTTGGTATAATACCAGTTTCTTACAAAATGCAGAGAAGCTCGATATATTAACCCCTTAGAATAGGGCACAGGGCATCATTTTTTCAAAATTATATATATACAGTGGCGGTGAGATGGGGGCTGGGTGGCATACTCTCTCCCAATAATTATATTTTCTCCCCAAACTACCAAAACACATTGATTTGGATATGTGCTACAATTTATGTACATGTTATGTTTATCGTATATCGAAGTTTTCTGACCATTTTAGATTGCAAAGTACTAAACTAATCACTACAAATAAATTGTCCAAAGTTGCCCCCCCCCCCCCCATTCATATTCTTCTATATATGTGTGTAGGAGTAATTAAGTATTAAGTATTAAGTATATAAATATATATATGCGTATAATGATGGTTAGGAGGTATTTACCTTGGGTTTGTTTAAAATATGGAAGGAGTTATGAAGTATGACTTGGTTCGGGACATTACAAAGAAATAGTTGTATAATAATTGTTTCTACTTTTGGCACAAGGCCAACAATCAGCCAGTGTGTTACTGGTACTTTATTTTATCGACCCCGTAAGGTTGAAAGGCAAAGTTAACCTCGGCGGGATTTGAACTCATGAAACAGTTGTATAATAATAAAAACGCAGTCAATGAGTTTAGTAATGATATTAATGCTGGTATAATTATATCGTAATGAGTAGAGAAATTGAATGGCTTGAAGTATTGACGGGTAAGGATTGATGGTATAAATGGCAGAGGCTATAGTAGAAGAGAATGACATATAGATGGTTAACGACGAGGAAGGAAAGAGACAGCTTATCATTACTCCTGGTAAACAGTTAAATGGTGATCTCTTCAATCAAGCGGTAGTATAATGTTCTCGTGTTTCAGTAAACAAGAATTAATGTCACGATATTTGGTGAAGATCTCTGATATGACATTTAGATATCTACATAGAGTTTACGCACGATGTTTAGGTTTAGTTTGATTGAAGGGACATTAGCCTCGTAAATAATCTCTTCAGTGTTCCATCGTTGATTACGCGATGCATACGTTTGCATTTCTGTAACTGCAGTCAGCCATATTTAATTTAGTTGGTCAACTCATTAGTAAGTTTTGAATAATGATTCATTTTCTCTCTCGGTGGTAAATGGAGAAATAATTATTTATTAGAGTGCTATTGCAATATTAAACTAAACATTTAAGGAGAAGAAAGGTGTGAATGACTTAATAATTCGGCGTGTTTTCTTTCTGTAAGATGACGGAGTATCAGGCATATACATGATCTCATCGCTCATTGATATTTTCACAACTTTAGCAACGTTCCGTAACTATTACCATACACTCATTTGCACCTTCATAACTTCAACTGATTTACCTTTATACTCATTAGTATAAAGCAGTTTATGGATATCTCCATGATCGGCTCATACCTCATATGTACTACCCCGTTAATTTGAACAAATCTAAAGGAAATAACTTACCTGTAACAGTTAATATTAGTAAGTAATAAGTTATGCTTCGTAACAAATATTCAAACACATAAGACTCTGCACGCAATTGAAAAATAACAAACAAAAAACAATTCATAGATGTCGCCGATATTTGAGTGAGAGGTTAAGTTTTTATATATAACGGCTTAATAATAATTGTTTCTACTTTTGGCACAAGGCCAGCAATTACCCAGTGCATTACTGGTACTTTATTTAACGACCCTGTAAGGATGAAAGGTAAAGTTAACCTCGGCGGGATTTGAACTCAGAATGGCAAGGGCCGTAACTCTATGCGTCAAAGCATGGTGTCCGACCCTCTACCGATACTGCCAATCCACCGCCCCTACGGCTTAATAACAATAGCCGGGAGAACGAGTATAAAATAGCATAGTTTGAGCCTTCTTACTTTAGAGTATCTCCTTCGTACTCAAATGGTCAAACGTGGCCTAGATAAAGAATACATCCATAAACTAACACATATGTATGTTATATATATATATATATATATATATATATATATATATCCCCAAACAGATGGAGTACTTAGCTTTGATAAGTACCAAATAGTACGAAACAGAGCTCTGTCAGCTTCATCTCCCCCTGTTTGCTGAAAATTTAAAGTAAGTGACACTGTCACTACTCTAAACAAAAGCGTAAGGTCTTCAAAATGTTTTCAATTAAGCATACAGTGTATTGCAAAATACACTATATATACATTCATATATATATCGCTATTTCAGAGCACCAATTCTAATTTAATATATATATATAATATATATATATATATATATATATATATATATATATATATATATATATATATATATATATATATATATATATATATATATATATATATATATATATATATATATATAAAGAATGAATAATAACAGGTAGACATCATAAAAAGGTAATTTATTCCGTGTGCTTACAAATGTTTCCACGGTGGTACTACAGCCTAGTTATGTTATGTGCAAATTTATAACTATTTGCAGAACTCAAATATCCAATGCTGTGACCACTGTATCCTCAGAGCAGAATGGTTAAAATGTACAATGTAAATACCCTTAAGTGGAGTTGTTGTAGAAGATAGAGTAGAAAACGAAGAGAGAAAAGTAGGGGAGAGGGAGAGAGAGAGAAAGATATGCAGGGGTTGGAGAAATAGGAGAGAATGGTTTGTAGATATCTTAATCAAAATGTTATGGTAGGGGTTTTATTATACTGGTTACTTTTGGAGAGATGCGTTGATAGTTAAGGTCGGAATTATTTATTGCCCCGGAGGGCAGGTTCATAGATGTGGAGAGGGAGAGAGGTAGGCCAAAGGCGAGAGAGAGTGTAATGGATGTAGAGAGAGAGAGAGATAGAGAGGGGACAGACGAAGTCTATGTGTTGAGTGAACTTTGGGTTCGTAGTAGTAATCTGCGGATTGCACTGAGTTACCATTTATAGTGATAAGCAGTGTATTGTCTCGTAGTGTGGGGGAAGAGAAGGTGGTTATTTAGAAAGCGATGTTGTAGTTACGGGTTCGAATGTTAAGTTGTTTTATAGTGAGAGAATTTAGCTTTTAGTTTGTGGTTGCAGTATAATGATCGTTCAATTCTATCGTTAAGTAGTTTGTTTTTGGATTTTAATATGTAAAAGAGTTCAAGGTTACATAACCTACAGTACTTCAATCCACTCCGATATGCACTTGCGCTGGAAAGTATATCCCATTTTAAGGTGAACTGTTGGTTGCGTTCACGGAGTTGCCAGGTCTTGTTGGCGAGCGTGGTCACAAAACGGTGATTAGGATGTTTGATTGAGAATCGATGACGGTACCAGCGAGATTTAAACGAGGTGGTGGTAGATCCGATATAATACCATTTCTGGTCGTTCGATTCAACCGTGCATTGGTAAACAATGTTGGACTTTAGGCATTCATTCTTCAATGGACATCTTTCAGGTAGATGGCAGTTACATTCTTTGTTGTGGGTAGCGGGTATACTATGGATAGGTTGTGATAGCAGTACAGGTGGATTGTGTAATACCCGTCTCCCATTTAGTGGTTGGGAGGCAGATATTACGTTCTGCCCATCTGTTACTAAAATATTTTGTTTTGTAGTGTTGTTTAATTGCTTTAAGTTAAGTTTTTTTTATGTATGCTTCCAGGTTTGGTGCCGTGGAGTATGATAGTCTAATAGTTTTAGAATTCAGAATGTTGCTGTATTTATGGGAACTAGGGAAATGTTTGTTGATTAACTTAAAGAATGAAAGAGATAGTTTTGTACTAATCGAGGTATTAAAAATAGGATTATACCAGATATACTTTCTACAACGTGATTTATTTGGTGGTGATTTTCTATTATTAGTATGTCTGGTGGTACTGTGTGTGCGCGCTTGTATTTCAGTACCCCGGTTACGTATTCTTTGATTTCGTGTAGAGCTATGTGTGTTATGGAGATTCTTATCAATGTATTCTATTGTATCCCGGTGGTCGGCATTCCTTAATGCATTATTATAGTATTCAGCGTGTTCACTAAAAATATCAGAGTTAGACGATAGGCGAGAGATTCTAAGAGAAATACTCCGGGGAACAGATTTGATCATGGAGAGTGGGTGGTTTGAGTTAAAGTTAATATACGTAAGGTTCTCATTCATCTTGTGGAAGGGTCGTATCTGTCCGGTATTTAAATTAAGAGTTACGTCCAGAAAGTTTACTACTTTAAGATTGAATTCATATGTTATTTTTAGACCCAGTTCACTAAAAGATTTTCTAATATTTTTCCGTAGCCTTTCACGATTTTGGTTATTCAAGTTATTAACTAATAAGAGCCCGTCATCTCTGTATATCCCTCCCTGTAGATTACTAAATTTACTATGTAGTATGTGGGCTATGTAAATTCCCACAAGATCCGTGACCTCCGCTGAGTCGTTGGAACCCATGGTAACATTTGTAAGCACACGGAAACATTTGTAAGCACACAAAAAGATTTTGGTTATTCAAGTTATTAACTAATAAGAGCCCGTCATCTCTGTATATCCCCCCTGTAGATTACTAAATTTACTATGTAGTATGTGGGCTATGTAAATTCCCACAAGATCCGTGACCTCCGCTGAGTCGTTGGAACCCATGGTAACATTTGTAAGCACACGGAAACATTTGTAAGCACACAAAAAGATTTTGGTTATTCAAGTTATTAACTAATAAGAGCCCGTCATCTCTGTATATCCCCCCTGTAGAATACTAAATTTACTATGTAGTATGTGGGCTATGTAAATTCCCACAAGATCCGTGACCTCCGCCGAGTCGTTGGAACCCGTGGAAACATTTGTAAGCACACGGAATAAATTACCTTTTTATGATGTCTACCTGTTATTATTCATTCTTTATATACACTCCGGAATACAGAAGGATCAGGAACTAAGTTTCTTCAACAATTTCTTCCATAACTCGTAGAGTAAGCTCTCACCGTACGTCAACCATATCCAGTGCAGTAATTAACCATTACTACATCTAGGATAATCCTATACCTAATATATATATATATATATATATATATATATATCTGTATTAATCTCCCGAGTCTTACAATTAATCTGTTAATAATTCTATTGACAGATTAATTGCATAAGTTTATTTTAAAAACTACCTGGTTGAGTGCTTATTCGATTTGTGCTATCTATGCAATTTTTTGTTTGATATACACATACTGAATTCATTTGCCAAATTCTGGGTTTTTTTCCCCTTTGTGAGTTACACATGTTCTTTTACAAAGTTCTACGTCATTCACAAAGTTGGTGTAGAGCAAAATTACCTGTTGATAACGTAATATTCCTTGTTCGATCATTATGCTAAAAGCTTATAGTTTTAAGCAGACATTATTATTGATTTAGGTGTCATAGAAACCCTGCATTTGGATTTTACCATTAATTCCATTTGGGTCCAGGTCGGCTTTTATCATTTATTTTGTTTGACCTGTTTAGCTTGATTTGTTTTTTGGCTTAAGTGGTTAATGCCTTCTTGACCACTTTTTCAGTTTGTATGGCGTTTTAACATATTGTTTAGCTCTAGCTTTCTATTGGATCGCTTGCCACGATTTTGTGTGTATATATATATATATATATATATATATATATATATATATATATATATATATATATATATATATATTAAAGTGTTAAACGATATTCAATGATTATGTCAACGAATGAGTTTTACTGTAGATTGGAAGGACTCTACGAAAAATAATTTTCCGGAGTTATTCATACCTTGATTAAATCTTAACCATTTAACATCCCAGGGTATGTCATGTATCATTATATTTTGTCTGATGAGGACGTACTGTTGTACATCCTAAATATGTATAATAAAATGTAATTGATCAAAAGAACATCTATTTTATTAATATTATATATATATATATATATATATATATATATATATATATATATATATATATATATATATATATATATATATATATATATATATATATATATATATATATATATATATATATATATATATATATATATATATCTATATATATATATATATATATATATATATATATATCTATATCTATATATATCTATATATATATATACATATATATATATATACATATATATATATATACATATATATATATATATATATATATATATATAGTGAAGGCGTGTTGGTGGGTGGTTAGAGGATTGGATTCACAGTCTTGAGGTTGTGAGTTCGATTCCGGGCGATGATGCGATATGTCCTGGAGCAAGACACTTTATTTCACGTTGCTCCTTCAACATGGAGTTGCGACCGATAGATAGTATTAGCAACTGGAAAGATGAACGGAAACATTGTTTCCTCGGTCCGATTTGACGAAAGTCGATCGATATATATATATATATATATACATACTTATTTATATACACACACATACACACGATCATATACGAGTGAGTGATGTTGTGTTTCTGTGTGTGAGTGCAAAAGAAAAATGAAAAAAACAAAACGTAACAAAAAAAAAAACGAATATATTCAGAAAGATTTCTTTATTTAATTATCTCCCTTTTTATCTAAACTTTTCTTTTTACATTTGTGCTTTTCAGTCCCTCGAATTTTATTGATCTTTCTTGATAAATACGTCTAGCAATCTTTATTTTGTTGACGTCTACGTCTTCTTGTTGGTCGTTGTTGTTGTTAAAGATGTTTTTGCTGTACTTGTTTTGTTGGTCTCTTCTCCGACTCAATTTTCTAATGTTATTTCATGTAATTTTGTTGTTGCTTTCTTTTTATGTTGTTGCTTTCTTTTTTGTCTCGGCAAATTTTTCTGTCTCACTTGTAAGTAAATAATATTTGATATCACTGGTATAAAACACACACACACACACACACACACACACACACACACACACACACACACACACACACACACACACACACACACACACACACACACACACACACACACACACACATACACACACACACACACACACACACACACACACACACACGCGCACACACACACACACACACACACACACACACACACATATTTATATATATATACACACATCTATACAGACATACGTGCATTTATGTATATATATATAATACATATATATATATAATACATATATATACATATACCCTGCTCTCTCTTTTGTATTTCTCTCTCTATACACACACACACACACACACACTCACATATATATATGTACACACATCTACACAGACATACGTGCATTTATGTATATATATATATATATATATATATATATATATATATATATATATATATACACAATATATATACACATATACCCTACTCTCTCTCTCTGTATCTCTCTGTCTCTCTCTCTCTACACACATATATAATCTCTGTCATTTTTGACATGAAAACTATTAACTTTTTATTACCAAATCAACTTGTACGTTTTTCTACTTTTTCTGAATACGTATATTATTTTTTTCAAATCTAGTTATATTTCTCCTTCTTCTTCTTATCATTGTCACTCCTCCATCTCATCCTTCCCTCTCCTTCCCTCTCCCCCTTCTTCGCACCTCCTCTCCTCTTCTTACCCCTCCTCCATATCATCATCATGTATACTACTAACGTCATGTTATCATTATCATAGCTGTTATTGCATCCAACATCAGTAACACAATTATCATCATTATCAACATCTTCATCATCATGATCACCCCCACCTGCCACTTATGTATGTAGTGTATACTCTGAAAGGAATAATATGTTATGTCGTAGTCGAGATATCAATTCTAACAGTTCCGCTTGAGCTTTCTAATCAGACTTTACATATAAAATTCACGTCTCTTTCACGTCATCAAAGTTTACCAATCAATTTAAATAAATCCCTACTACATTTATTATAAAAAGATATAGCTAATCTTGGATCGCATTAAATAATGATCTCAATGATATATTTAGAGTCATAGATGAACATCCTCTCGGATTACTGAATTTTTGCCTTGGCAGACAACCTTTAGTTTCATTTTACGAGAGTGTATGAAACGAATCGACACACACACATACACACACACGCGCAGCCACACACACGCTGGCGCAGCTACACACATATACAGTTGTTCCCCGGTATTTGCGGGGGTACACAAGATTTCCAGTGTATTACAGGTATTTAGAGTATGTCAATCCAAATGAAAAGACAAAAGGTAAACTCCAAACGATTGAATGTTTTACTTAGGACATACACGGACGGACTTCAATAAACACCGCAAGATAATTACTCAACTACTAGTATTGGCTGAAATGTTCATAGGCTGACCAGGATACTCACATAACATAGAATTTGACCAACTGAGGTTTACTTTTCAACATAGTCCCCCTTGCTGTTCACAGAATTATTCAATCGGTGTTGCAATGCTTAGATCCCGATCGTTGAAGAAGCTGTCAACCTGTTGGTCGAAAAGGTCATCAACAGCAGACATGACGTCCTCATTATTGCAATACTAGTTCCCAGTCAAATGTTTTTTCATGTTGGGGAACAGATGATAGTCAGATGAGGCCAAATCAGGGAAAATAGGGAGTGTGATCAACCAGCTTAAGCCACAGTCACCCACAGCGGCCATTGGAATCAATGACGTGTGAGCTGGAGCATTGACCTGATGAAACAAGAACCCCTTTCGTCAGTTTTCTGAATATTTCATCAGTTTTCTGAATATTTCATATTCTAAAAATGATTTTTATAATGCAAACATAGCCACACATTTTAGGGATAGTTATATTGAATTGTTGTGAAGACTTCGTGGTTAGAGAATTAGATTCGATTTGTGAGGTTGCGTTATGTCCTTGAGCATGACACTTTATTTCCCGTTGCTCTTTCAGCAATTGAAGGACCAATGGAAACATTGTTTACTTCGTCCGATTTGACGAGATGCACCTCAGTCGGTAAGCAAATGAGGTCTGGGGTTTTGTTAATTGATTCGCTATACATAATCCCAATGACCTTTATTCTGGAAGCGGATATATTTGATTAAATCAGCCTCAGCAATTGATTGCTCGTTTATTGTATCAACCTCAGAAGGATAAAAGTCGACAGAAAGATTTCAATTCAGAACGTAAAGGGGCGTCAATAAATATTGTAATATATATTTCACTGTAATGATAGTTTCTGATTTAGCACAACGCGAACAATTTTGGCGGAGGGGAAGTCGATTAAATAAACGCCATTGCGTTACTGTACTGTATTTTTTCGAACCAGTAAGGATGAAAGGCAAAGTTAACTTCGGCGGAATTTGAAATTAGAACGTAAAGGGACGTAACTCTATGTCACGAAGCATGGTGTCCGACGTTCAACCGATACTGCCAATCCAACGCCTTGCCATACACAATAATAACAATATTAAAGTATTTACTCTCCAATGACAAGTTATCATTATTAGATATATTGAAAAGAACATCTACAATCCCTACGCTATAGGCAACAAATGTCAACTGCGTGACGTATATTCTGAACAATACATCATTTAATACCAAGATGTCTTACAATAGTTCCGATAAATTATAATTGTATGCTGATGTATATATGCTTGTGCACCCAATTCAACTCATAATTGGAAATGTTCTATAGTACTCATGTGAACTGTTGTTTTAGTAAAAGCCAAGCGAAATTGTTATGGAAGTTTAGCACATAAACAGATCACGAGATAGAACATAAGCCTAACATTATTTTCCATGACAAGAATGGATCTAACCTACTAATTAACAATATGTCAATGCTATCTCGAGTAAATGATTGTAATTTAGTGTAGATTCGAGCTGAAAACTAGCAGTTGAACTAAAAATATTACAACAGGTAATATATCTGCCCATCATCTCATTTGTATATTGATAACAACTTGAATGATACACAATCATTTCTGTTAGGATATTACAAAACTACCTCCAAGAACAGATGTTGGTGTATTTCAGAAAATTCGTAAAGATTGTTAAGGTCGACATCTACAGCATTTGTTACCTCATTTGTTAACCCTAAACAATGTTCTGCATGGCATTAATGATGTATTAAATTGTTTTGAGAAAAAAACAAAACAAAAAAAAACTGCTGATGCATTTCTAAAACCACGAAGAACAAAGCTAATAAAAATTTCTAAAGGAAAAAACAATAGTAATTATAATACATAGTCATGATAACAACTCGAAGAATAACGAATGTCAACTAGGAACAATTGGGATAGGGTACTACTACTACTACTACTACTACTAATATGACGACGACAATGAGATGATGATGGTGATGATCCCGCTATAGGCTGGTTTATTTTAGTTCAGTCAAAGAAAGTGTACGTGGACATTAAGATAAGTAGATTTCTTTATTCATTTTGACTATTCTATTTGTTTTATTGTTTGTTAATTTGGTTTAATTGTTTAAGGGAATTTAATTTTAATTTGTTTAAATAACGTTCTGTTTCGTGTGTACATTTCTTTTTAGATACTTTATATTTGGCTAGTTTAAAAGTTGAGGATAAATTTTAATGTTTATTTCGTTTATACATGTCTATTTAATTATTTAGTTTGTCATTTGAATTATTTCAGGATATTTTTGTTTTATTTAGTAATTCATATCTAGTCGTATTGTTTAATAATTTACCTAGGTTCATATCAATCATTTTTAGCTTTGAGACTTGTCATTGTTGGTCGAGTATAGGAGATTCGTGTTTCCTCGTTTTATCTCTTTTCACACTGGTTTCTGGCTTTCGTATTAAGTTTTTTGAAGTAGGTTATTTTTTATGCATTTAATAAATGTTCGCGATTTCAAATGCTTCAGGATAGGTTTGTTTGGGACTAACGGTAATTGCAAAGATAATGCTTTGTTAGGCGGGACATTGCTATGGCGTTTAAATAAATATATCTGTTAGTCATGGCAATGGGTCTTGTTAGTGTAGACGATTGCGCAGTAAGGTCGTAGTAGCTGCAGATAATAAGAAATAATTGTTTCTACTTTTGGCACAAGGCCAGCAATTACCCAGTGCATTACTGGTACTTTATTTTATCGACCCCGTAAGGATGAAAGGCAAAGTGAACCTCGGCGGGATTTGAACTCAGACCGTAGAGGGACGTAACTATGCTGGAAAGCATGGCGTCCGACTCTCTACCGATACTGCCAATCCTTACTGATTATTCTTATACAGAAACTGCGTAATATGACAGCTAAAACCTAAAAGAGTCTGGCCATATCCATATTTAGAGCGGCATAATGTTTGGGAAAAATAGATGATGTCTGAGGTAGGGATTATGGAGGATATCTTGGTTCTAGTATAGACATTTAGTTTGTAATTGACTTTGTTTTAATTAGTTATAAGTTTAACATTCGATGGGTGTTTTGTTTTCGGAGTAGATTATTTACGTATATGGACATTCAGTGATTACTTTGCGTTTGTTCCAGGTGTTTCTACGTTTAGTATTATTTGTTTATTTACACACACAAACACACACACACACACACACACACACACACACACACACACACACACACACACACACACACACACACACACACACACACACACACACACACACACACACACACACACACACACATACATATACGATAATTATTACAAGCCAGACAATTATATATATATATATATATATAAATAACGAAAGAATTATGGTAAGGAGCCAGATGGACCATAACGCACCGGTATAAGGATTATTTAAGTTCAACCGATTACATACGGAATGATCAAGTAGTAGAACATGCGATTTATTCGATCGTCTCTCTCTCTCTCTCTCTCTCTCTCTCTCTCTCTCTCTCTCTCTCTCTCTCTCTCTCTCTCTCTCTCTCTCTCTCTCTCTCTCTCTCTCTCTCTCTCTCTCTCTCTCTCTCTCTCTGTGAGTGTGTGTGTGTGTTTTATGTATTTGTATATTAAATGTTAGTGGGGTGTGTGAAGTGTGGCGTTGGAACGAAGGTCAAAGCAGGAAAAAAACACGATAGAAAATAGTTAAATGGATGAAGAGTTTCAATACTTAGGGTAGTAGAGTGGGTAATAGGAACAAGTATGACGCCGACGGCAGAGCTCAAGCCGTTTCGACGGGTATTTCTGGACAGGAAATAGCCGTCGAAACGGCTTGAGCTCCGCCGTCGGGGTCATACTTGTTCCTATACATATAAATATAGTCCAGATTTAGCCGTCGAAACGGCATGAGCTCAGCTGTCGGGGTCTTACTGGTTCCTATTACCCACTCTACTACCTCAAGTATTGAGTACTTTGGTGCGTTATGGTCCACCTGGTTCCTTACCACATTTCCTTCGTTATATATATATATATATATATATATATATATATATTAGAAAGTGAGGTTTTTTTTTACAAAATGAAAAATAACCGAGGTGTCCTACATGAGTGAAAGTATAAAGAAAAAAAGATGAAATCGAAAATGCAACTGGAGTCTTATTTAAAAAAAAATATATATATATTTATTTGGTTCCTTTACCGGTTTCGCAGTTCTTCTGCTTTTCAAAAGTAGAGTTGAGATGGAGGGTCTGTGGTTTTTCTCACATCTGGTGAGAAAACCACAGACCCTCCATCTCAACTCTACTTTTGAAAAGCAGAAGAACTGCGAAACCGGTAAAGGAACCAAATAAATATATATATTTAAAACAAAAATAAGACTCCAGTTGCATTTTCGATTTCATCTTTTTTTCTTTATATATATATATATATATATATATATAACAAACAGGGTGTGGTAAGATACCAGGTGAACCATAACGCACCAGAGTACTCAATACTTAAGGTATAAGAGTGGGTGATATGAAAAGAGTCAGGACTTCGACGGCTGAGCCCCGGCTGTTTCGACAGCTAGATCCGAACAGATATATATATATATATATATATATATATATATATATATATATATATATACGAGGTGTGTCAGAAAAGTTCCAGGATTGATGTCACAAAAGATTTATTTCAAACCCAAACTTCACACTAAGAGTTTTCTCCTTCAAAGTAATCCCCCTGGAGTATGTAACTGTCATCTTAGCTCTCTGCAGCGATCAAACTTTTTTTTCCATAATTTTATATACATGTCCTCTGTTTCAGGTCGTCAAGCAATGGGCACAGGGCAACGAACAAACTATAAGTTTCTGGTACGGTTGGGGAAAACTCCGTCAGAAGCACTGGGATTGGTGCAGCAAGTGTATGGAGATGAGACGATGTCACGCTCACGTGTTTTTGAGTGGTGCAAGATGACCCCAGGAGCGGAAGGCACTCAACAACCAGGACTGAGGTCAACGTTGAGCGCGTCAGGCAGATGGTGCGTAGCGATCGTCGGCTGACTGTTCGACTGATGGCAAATGAGCTGGGTATGAATCGGGACAGCGTCTGGAAGATTCTCACTGAAGATTGGGACATGCAGAAAGTCTACGCGAAGATGGTGCCAAAACTGCTGAACGATGACCAGAAGGGTCGACGCATGCAAGTGTGCCAGGACATCCTCGATCGTCTTGAAACCGAACCAGACTTGCTAAGGATAGTCAATGACCGGTGATGAGTCATGGATGCTCAAAGGGGTCATCAAGGCGACCCGTTTTGAAGAGGTGGACGACATCAAAAAGTCAGTGACGACGGAACTGCGGAGGATCCCGGAAGAATCCTTCCATGAGTGCATATAAGCGTGGCAGAAACGGGTGGAAAAGTGAATTAGACTCCAGGGGGATTAATTTGAAGGAGAAAACTCTTAGCGTGAAGTTTGAGTTTGAAATAAATCTTTTGTGACATCAGTCCTGGAACTTTTCTGACACACCTCGTATATATATATATATATATAAATATATATATATATATATATATATATATATATATATATATATATATATATATATATATATATATATATATATATATATATATATATATATATATATATATGAAAAAGTAAGTCCTTCATCAGTGACCCTCCAACCGTCCTAGGCATTTCATCGCTTTAAGGGCCATATACCTCAGGTTGGTGCGAACAACGGCTAAAAAAAGTCGTTGGGACACGTAAATAAAGGGGACGTTAGGGTGAACAAACAAAATCTCTCTCTCTCTCTCTCGTCTGCGACTTCACAGAACTTATGTTTACCGAATTCGCAGACCAGGCCCCTTCTTCTTCTCCCCGTTAGACCTGTGCGAAATTCCTTTCTTGCTCACATTTCAACCAGGTTTGATGGTCTTTATTCTCTTGTTCACGATTTCACCGAGTTTATATTCATAGAAATCTGGGACTTGTCTCTTTCTTCTCACTTTCTGTTGCTTAAACCATTTTGTTTGTTCACCCTAACGTCCCCTTTATTTACGTGTCCCAACGACTTTATTTAGCCGTTGTTCGCACCAACCTGGGGTATATGGCCCTTAAAGCGATGAAATGCCTAGGACGGTTGGAGGGTCACTGATGAAGGACTTACTTTTTCATATGTAACACATTTGCAACGCCGCAGCTCCATTATTATCATATTTACACATATATTTTTTCCTCTGCTGCCACCCGTCTGTTTCGTTCTTTGTATCTTTACCCTTTCTAGCAGTCTCTCTCTCTGTTAGCCTCCTCCTCAACTTTCACTCACTCAGTCTCTGTCACTATCTCTCCTCCTCCTCCTCTTTCCTCCTCTTTCTTCCCGTTTGACCTGTCCGATTTCTTTTCTCGCGCGTTCTTGGCCAAGCCGGTATGATTTTTTTTTCTCTCTCTCTCTCTCTCGTCTGCGACTTCACAGAACTTATGTTTACCGAATTCGCAGACCAGACCCCTTCTTCTTCCCCCCGTTAGACCTGTGCGAAATTCCTTTCTTGCTCACATTTCAACCAGGTTTGATGGTCTTTATTCTCTTGTTCACGATTTCACCGAGTTTATATTCATAGAAATCTGGGACTTGTCTCTTTCTTCTCACTTTCTGTTGCTTAAACCATTTTGTTTGTTCACCCTAACGTCCCCTTTATTTACGTGTCCCAACGACTTTATTTAGCCGTTGTTCGCACCAACCTGAGGTATATGGCCCTTAAAGCGATGAAATGCCTAGGACGGTTGGAGGGTCACTGATGAAGGACTTACTTTTTCATATGTAACACATTTGCAACGCCGCAGCTCCATTATTATCATATTTACATATATATATATATATATATATATATATATATAATATATATATATATATATATATATATATATATATATATATATATATATATATATTTATGTCAGGTCACTCTTGTGTGGTACTGGTAACATGTAAACCAGTACAACCTATCGCATGGTCGGGTCGTCGGCGACTAAACCGGCAACCCCCACCAAGTTTACTTGGTGAGAGGGTGATTTTGGATACCCTGCAGGACAAACACAAAATCTGACAAAGGGCGGAAGAACTAATAAGAGTCAACGGCCATCCAAAAATGTGTAAATATGTATATACAGATGTACATATGTATGTGTATGTACATGCCTGTGTATATTCCTGGGGTGTTAGAGAGGGGCATGTACCTCTGTAGGGAGGGCTAGCCATGCCCTTTTCAGGACAGCTCGTCCTGCATTGGGTCCCACCTGACACTCAGCTCTTACCTGTGGCCCCAAGAAGCTGTAGCATGCGACAGCGGCCACCCCCCCGGTAAACCACCTTGGCTGGCGGGCCGAACCAGGTTGAGGATAGACTGACGTGTCTGAAACCCCCTGTTGAGTTAGATAGGGGATGCCTGACCCTGCATGCGAAGACTGGGCCTGGCGGAGTGAGTGGAGGAAGACAACATCGTCCCGACGGTCACAAAGGCGGAGACAGCAAGCGGTGTGGAGCGCTAGGGCACGGCAAGGCACTACAGACGTCGTGGCCATCCACTGCAGCCAAGGAAGTCCCTGGTCGTGACGGTCCTCCGTACCACCGGATTCTAGCTTCTGCGGCCGAGTGAGTGGGACCGTCAGTGGCCCTCCCACTATAAACCTTTCCCACACAGGTTTCTTCTTTAGCGTGCACACTCAAAGCCCTGCGCCGATGGGCGAGAGGTGGAAGTAACAGGTGGAGGTAACCCATGGGAGTTGCCAGTCTAACTCCGGTCTCTTCCGTTGCCCCCACTGTCCCCCGGACCTGCAAGTTAAGGATCGGCCTCCACAGCCACCTTCGTGCCCACGCAGACGGGAACAACAATAAAGAAGATGTCATCATAGTTTACGATGGACAACCATGACATATATATACTCTTTTACTCTTTTATCTGTTCCAGCCATCCGGCTGAGGCCAACTATATATATACATATATATATTACTTCATTTACACAGTCGAGAAAAGTATATATTCTCAGCTGTCTTCTAGTCCAGCAGTCGCAAGCGGTGGGAGGGACCGTCCTGACGAAGGCCAGTTAAGCCTGAAATGCATAGACGGTTGTCCCCCTTGCTTCCGCCGGACATCACCAGAGGGCGTTAGCCCCCCCCCCCGGTGTTTGCATAACTACGGCTTCCTAAAACTGTATTTCTTTGGGGATACCAAATATTTATACATATTGTATAAAGCTATGCTTGAAGCGAAATCCTATTTCATATATATATATATATATATATATATATATATATATATATATATATATATATATATATATATATATATATATATATATATATATATATATATATATAATATATATATAACACTAGACCTGAAAAATCATCAAGCTCAAAAGAGCCACAGAATGTTATAATAACCCTTCAAAAGTCTGGGACTAGAGTTGTTGCTCAAAAATATTATAATCATTATCTATCGTACACTCTGTGGCATTATTTTATTAAAAAGAGACTCATAACGAACTCAAGACGACACGATAATTATTTAAGCTAATGTTCAATATCTCATATTAGATGTTTAGTAATGATTAATACGAAATGCACTTAAACCGAATTCTATATTATAAATTCACTTAAACAATTATTGTGTCATCTTGAGTTCGTTATGAGTCTCATTTCAATAATTCTAGTCCCATACTTTTGAAGGTTTATTATAACATTTTGTGTCTCTTTTGAGCTTGCGCATTTTTCAGGTCTAGTTTAATATTTTTTTAAGGCAACGCTTGTAATAACTCTAGTTAAACATGATATATATTAATTATAAATTATCGTTGTAATGTAATTAGATTATATAATTGTTATTTTATAAATGATCTTATAAATATTATTGTAAGATGTATAAAAATATTTTCAGACTTTTAATATAAACAACTACAAAAAACAATCAATATTAAATAAATATATTTTACATAATAATTGTTATAGTTGAATTAATAAAAATTAAATATTACATACAAATAGTCTAACATAATAATAAAAAAATAATCTAACATAATAATAATGAAATAATCTAACATAAAACGAACAATAATATGGACAAATAAACAAGTAAATATGATACAACCAATATTATAAGCATATTATAACGAACTGAAAAAAAAAGTTAATATAAATAAATAAAATCATATATAAATTAACAATATAACTTACCAAAACGAGAAAAATATTTTGATGATAAAACGACGAAATACAGGAGGAAGATTCGAAAGCAAAACGATAAATAAACGAGCAAACAAAGTGGTTGATTAGCCAATAAGACGATGAAATTAGCCAATAAGACGATACATTACAAAAGATGTTTGGCAGGGATCACCACGGCCAGCGAAACCCCTTGAATTTTTCACAAGCTACGCATATATGTCAGACATGCAGACTTAAAACATTCTAACATATATATATATATATATATATATATATATATATATATATATATATATATATATATATATATATATATATATATATATATATATATATATTGTGTGTGTGTGTGTTAAAGTATAGCACTTAATTTAGTCTCATGGAATATCTGTCTCATATCTAATGGCAACAATAAAGGAAACATATGAGCCAAAATAGAAAATCACAAATGAATTACATTAACAAAAAAAGCAGGGAGGAAGAGAAGTGAAAGCGAGAGATGTATATATATATATATAAAGCGAGTATGTATATATATATATATATATATATAAAGAGAGAGAGAGAGAGAGGGAGGGAGAGAGAGAGAGGGAGAGAGAGAGTGAGAGGGAGAAAGACGTTAGCAACAAAACGTACAGTTTTTTTATTAGTCATTTCCTGCTTATCTTGCTGGCAATAGAAATGAATTAGGTGGAGTTGGAAGACACCCCATGGACAGTTTTAAATACATACAGACGTACCTAAATTTCTAAATGCATGTATGTATATAATTACATATAAATGCACACACACGTATATATATATATATATATATATATATATATATATATATAACGAAGGAAATGTGGTAAGGAACCAGATGGACCATAACGCATCAAAATACTCACTACTTAGGGTAGTAGAATGGGTAATAGGAACGAGTAGGACCCCGACGGCTGAGCTCAAGCCGTTTCGACGGAATTAGTCCAGAATTAGCCGTCGAAACGGCTTGAGCTCAGCCGTCGGGGTCCTACACGTTCCTATATATATATATATATGTATATATATGTATATTTATGTATATATACACACACATATATACACACACATATATACATACATATATATATATGTATATATATTACATACATGCATATGTACGTATAATTGTATATATATATACGTAAAATATATATGTAAATATATTAATATATAAATATATATATATACTGTGTATATATATACCAGATACAAAAATGCGTACAGCAAAAAAAGTAATATTGTTGGAATATAAACCTTTAAAAATACAGGACAAGAAACTAAAATAAAACTTTAAAAGAATAGGACAAGAAACTAAGATAAAACTTTAAAAGAATAGGACAAGAAACTAAGATAAAACTTTAAAGAATTGGACAAGAAATAAAAAATTTTACAATAATATTAGTGGCAAAATTTTTATTGGTAAAAAATCGAGTTCCACATTCATAGGCTCTGGGTTCCACATTCAGAGGTCGTCGTCAGACCGGGGGGATCATTAGATCCTGGTTTGAACACCAATTGGGCCATAACCATACCCCTATTTCATCATTCGGCGACACGCCTCATGTGTCATGCATAATGTGAATGGACCCATGGGCCCATGAGCACAGATCTTGAGCAGCAGCGGACGGTCTTGTCGTCCCGCTCATCCTTGATCTTGACCAACCCGTCTATCTTCTCCTTGCATCTTGTCCTTGAGTTCAAGTCCGGCAGTCCAGATGAATGCGTGCCACAGCTTTCTGGTACAGGAAGGGGGAGCAGGAGGAGTGGAGAGATGACGGGACAGAGGGAGGACCGGTGGTTGAGGGAGGTGCCGTAGTCGGTGGTCAGAGTCGACATCTTGTCCCGGTCGTCTTCTCCATCTTCGTCTGGTGTTGCGGGACCAGAAGTGCATTCTTGGAGGAGACCTGCAGCTGCATCGGCCAATTCTTCTTGCAATGGTCATTCTGACGGAGCAGAACTGCTCAGCCAACCAACCCCAACCAGAACCAACCGCTCAGGGCCAACGCACAATGAGAGCATGACAATTATTATGCACTAATCAAGAAGATACTGGGGCATAGCACAGGAAACGAATAAAATAATTTTGCCACTAATATTATTGTAAAATTTTTTATTTCTTGTCCAATTCTTTAAAGTTTTATCTTAGTTTCTTGTCCTATTCTTTTAAAGTTTTATTTTAGTTTCTTGTCCTGTATTTTTAAAGGTTTATATTCCAACAATATTACTTTTTTTTGCTGTACGCATTTTTCTATCTGGTCTACTATTTTTTAAGGCAATGTAAGCAACAACTATCTAATAATTAAATGATCATAGTGAATTACTGACAAGTGATTGACATTTTAAAGTTCTTTTGAGTATAATTGCAATCTAGTTGAGGCAACTGGCTTAATGACAAAGCTACGTCATTTCTGGATTACCTCCCCTAGCGTCACGCTTACTACTCACTCACTTGAACACAAGATTTATCAGCAAACTTTGAGTATAAACTTTTTCCCGCTGGACCAAATTTCTAGATTTTTAAGCCAAAAGATGCGTAATGATCTACTGTTCATGCTCATATAAGTTTTATCTCAGTTAAATAAAGTACAGCCGCGCTGTACTGTCGTAAACAGACGATTGCCAACGAAAACACGACCACAACAATATTACTAAACGGACTACCGTCCGTTTAGGATATATATATATATATATATATATATATATATATATATATATACACACACACACACACACACACATATCACATACATATATACGCATGCTTGTGTATATGTGTATGTATATATCATATATATGTATGTATATACATGTATACATGTATATATATTTCTCTTTCTTTCACTCTCCCTGTCTCTCACTCTCTCTCTGTCTCTCTCACTGTATCTCTCGCTATATATATCAGTATGAGTTTGTGTGTGTCTGTCAGACTCCTTCTGATAATTGAATGAATGGAAGAAAACATGACAACAACAACAGCAACAACAACAATAATAATGGTGTAATTTATTGGCCACAAGGACCGACATATAGTAGACAATGCAATGACGGCGACAGGGGGAGGGGGGTTACACAAAAATCGAGTTAAAAATAGGAAAGCAATAACATTAAACAAGAAAAATACAACAATGAAAATTCCCCAATAGGGATTGTAACCACCCAGGGTTGACTCAGACACCCCGCCAATCCTGAACCACCCGACGCTTCGAGGGCATCCGGGAAGGGCACCCCTCTCTTCCTCAAATTCACCAACCTACAGGCGCATGATCAAAGTAGGCTCACTCACACGGGCCATTCTCGCCACATTTACCCACCTTTCAACAAATCTACTGGGGAGCAGCACTTCTTTCTACATCCCCATCTTCTTTTCCAAGTGAAATTTGAAAACGTTGATGAGGGATTGGTCGAAAAGAAAAGTGTCTGTCTTCAGTCCTTTCAATCTCGTCCACCATACAACCTCTTTCGCTACTGTCACCAGAAAATTGCCTGCCCTTCGTGGCCAAAAGAAGGCGGCGGGTCGATCTTCACTATGGACTCGGCCGATAGCAGGATCCGTTCTACACGCGTCAACAACTGTGCGACATAACTCCACATGTCAGTAATGCACGGACACTGGACGAGTGCGTGCAGAACGGTTTCGTCGCTCTGCGCGCATCTCGAGCAGGTCTGTCTGACAGCACTTCCGTGCCTGTAGAGTTTATCTCGAACCGGCAGTACCCCCCGGTAGCACTGCCAAGCGAGGGATTTTTGGAAGTTATCCATCGTTCCCGGCTCGAAAGTCCTCCGGAACAGACTCGTTAGTTCGACTACGTCGACACCCATAGTCTCTCCGAGTGCGTCGTTGCACTTTCCCACCACTAATCCTCTATAGAACTCAAGAGTGGAAGTTAGTTCCACTGACTGTATTGCCCCCCTGGTAGAGGGAAGTGAGTGCCTGGCAACATTCCAGATGCCAGTCACCCAGTCTCGGTCTCTTCTTGACCTAGGACTGCAGCTCAGTCAAAGAGACGAGCTGCGAAAAGGCCAATCTGACAAACAGCGACCACACCTATTCATCGTTTAGGCAGAATATCTGGAGATGCTGCAGCCTCAGTGCATGCCTGTGCAATCATTACACACGGCATGCCCAACCCTCCACGTAGAGGGTGCTGGCAGCAGATGGACTGCCTTACTAACGGAACCCGTCCCCACCACAAGAATTTGAAGAGGAGCCGTTTCAACTTGGCGAGACGCGGACGAGGGCAAGGCATAACGATCAAGTGGTAGTAGATGATGGATGCCATGTACTCATTCGCCACTTCCGCCCGACCTTTTAGAGATAGTTTCCTCGCAGCACATTTCTGGGTGAGACTGGCTACCCTGCCCGTCACCTCGTCCTCATTCTTATCCACCAGGAGGTCTGGTCCGAACCAAACTCCGAGCATCTCTTCCAGTCTGTCCGTCCAGCGCCCAACGACTCTGTTGGACGGCATGGACTTGCCTCTTCAGGTGCCGAGTTACAAGCCCACCGACTTTTCCGGGTTAAGTTTCGCTCCTGTTAACCTTTCATATTCCTTTAATAAGGTGCTAACCACCTCGATTTCCGAGGTGTCCGACACCATCACGGTGATGTCATCCGCATAAGCCGACACAGCCTTTCCGCGTCCCGGTTCGAGAGTTGGCCATTAACTTTGAATACCGAGCAAATGCCGCTGTGCATTGCAGCGATCCAGCTTCTGAAGACAGGGCCGAAGTCAGCTGCCTTGAGGACAGCCTCCAGGTACCGATGGTTGACCCTATCGAATCCTTTCGATTGATCTAAATTGACCAGAACAACCAAGTGAAGTGCTGGCGAAATGCCTCACACATCCGTCTGGAATCGCTCAGCTCGTGGCCGTCTCGGTCCGTCAAAGACCGAATTGTGGTTTTATTACCACGGTGCGCATCTGCTACGCGGGCCCATCGAACAGATTTGGTTCCTTCATTTCTCAGAGAACACGCCTTAGCTCTGACAATACAACCTTCGTGTTTCGCATTGAAGAAATGGTCTAATGTCACTCTTGCCGCTAGCACATCCGTTGCAATGCCACTACTATAAATAGCCTCGTCCAACACAAGCTCACGCACACGCTCTCATAAATGTATTCCCATATATTAAGACCATTAAACGGCGTGTTCCTGTCACACACCCTTAATCAGAAATATACATATGTACGCATGTACATGGAAACTTACAAGCATGGACACAGACATGGATACGTGCTGTTTAAGAAATTTGCTTAGCAACAACACGGTTGCAGGTGCGATCAGGTTGTGTGACACATTTGCAGCAAATTTCTTCCGCCATAGCGTCAGACTGACCAATGATTTGTGAATGGAATTTAGTAGACATAAACCGCATCGAAACTCATCGTAAATATATGCATTCGTTTATCTATCTATCTACCTACCTATCTATCTATCTATCTATCTATCTATCTATCTCTCTCTACGATGGACACATGTGCTGAGCTCGCTCGGTAAGTTTTTGTTTAAATTCATACGGAAATTGTAAACTGTAAACTTTCATTTTTGTATCATTTTGTAGAGGGACTGCCAGGTCAAATTTTGATCTGGTCGGTCTCTCAAAATATTCTGCGCCTTTGGGCGAAATAGTATTGTGAACATTTTATCTTTCGAAAAACTTCGAAAAACCCTATTTTGAGAAAAATGGCTGAAGCATCTTCACCATCAATCAAAGAAGGAAAGGGGAAGTCATACTCACAGCTTCCCCCTGCCACTGTCACAGCAGCAGATGCCAAAGGCAGAGGTCAGAGAGAGGAAGAATTGTCTTCACCTGTTGACCGACCACTAGATGTAGCCACAACTACACAAGAATTTGAAAACAACAACAACAACAACAACGACAACAACAGCAACAATAAAGACAGCAAAAACAACAACAACACAAACGTCACAAGTATCCACACACGAAACGAGAAAGACAACAACAACAACAAAGATGAAAACAACTCAAACGACGAGAAACAAAACAATACTAATATCCAAAACGAAAACAAAATATCTTTTGCACAAACGGCTAAATTATCAGTCGCTTATGTGCTGGAAGATATTTCAAAAGCAAAAGAAATGCTGGAAAAAGCCAAGAAATATGTGTCTTTTGGCGAAAACGGATCGTTTTCTATACATTCACCTCCGGAGCTAAAAAGACAGACGGAATTACGAACTGTCGTATTCCGAACAATTTTAAATAAAACAAAGAAACCAGCGCAACCATCTCAAGCAGAAACTCAGTTAGTCTTGAAAGACGCGATGAGAGACATCACTTTCATACAAAAGGATAAACTCTATGGGAGTTTATCCATATTGATGAAAGACGAATTGGCGGCAAAAAAATACTCTGTGTCGCCAATTCGGTCCACACACTACACCTTCTTCCCCACCTACATGGGTAAAAAAACCCAGAGGATATGGATAACCACCATCACCCCAAACATAAACTACTGGTGGTTACTAACCGGTTTCCTCAATTTAGACGAGGACAACCTCATCTCAATAGGGAAGGCATCCGGCGACGCGTTCAGTGGAACGAGCCTCGAAGTTCTGACCCAAATAAGGCCAGAACGCATCGCCCAAATCCCTGAGCGCGTCATGCTGGATGACCGTACCCACCTCAACATTATTGTGGAGGGTAGGCGTCCCTCCTGTTACCTCTGTGGCAATAGAGGTCACCTGAGGGCTGCCTGTCCCCAGCTCACACAGAAAAAAACACTGCTACCAACACCAACACCACCCCAACTACAACAACAAAAACAACCACAACAACAACAAAAACCAACAACCCCACCACCACCACCACCACAACAACAACAACAACAAACACGTGAAAAAATAACACAGAATACTGTCCCACCCAATCCCTCCCCACCCAAAACAAATACAAAAACACGCACACCGCAAACACTACCAGAAAACATACCCCTCCCACCCAACAAGGAAGACGAACCTCTTTCGTCGCAAGACGAAAAAGATCCCTTCCAACAAGTAAAAAGAAAGAAGAGGAGACGCACCACAGACACACATGTTAACTTTAACCCCCCCCAAGAGAACACAAACTACACACAAACCACCCCTCCCTGTCACACAACACTAACTGCTACACAAAAAAAGACCTTACAATACACATACATGAACACAGACAACAAAGAATTACGGAAAACAATTTCAGCAAACCCTTCGGTCCAAACTGAAGGGCCAAACTTTATAACTGCTGTGGGACTACCTCATTTGAAAATGATAAAAGTCCCAATGCACTTGTACAAAACACTGAAAATAAATTTCACGGAGGACGTGGGCCCCCCCTGCGCCAAACCAATCAACCGCGTCCTCCTAAAAAATTTCACCCCCCCACCCCACCCAGACACCCACTCAACGACAAACACCCCAACCCCACAACACACCGATGCCCCTTCACTTCCACAAACCACAACCCCACCCAACAACCCATCCCCAACCAGCATGGAAATTGAGCGGCCCGTTTCCCGGGACGCAGAGAGGTAAGTGCCTTTTCTCTTTACCACCAACATGGCTGTGCTAAGAGTAGGGTGTCTAAATGCGCGTGGCCTGGGCTCGTCTTGGAAGCAAGCAATGCTTCTAAATGACCTCAGGTCACAATCTATAAATGTGATGGTTATCTGCGAGGCCCGGATCAGCAGCATGCGACAGCTAGCCCCCACCTTTGACGACTTTGAGATGCACGCATCTCTCTGTCAGCCCGGAGGTGGGGGTGGGGTTGTCGTTCTGCTGCAAAAACATATGGGCCTTGCAACACAGATAGTTCACTTGGACCCAGGGGGTCGACTGGTGGTGCTGGACCTTGGCAGTGGTGAAGGTAGAGCCCTTAGGCTGATAGCCGCATATGCCCCTTTTGGGACAGAGCGGCCCGACTTTTTCCAGCGTCTGGAGTCTTTTCTAGGGACGTCCCGTTCCCTGCTTTTAGTGGGGGATTGGAATGGTATCCTGGATGCACGTTGGGACTATGCAGGGGCATGTCCCGATAGAGAGGGGTGCAACAGCCTCAAGGGGTTACTCGGCCGATTTGACCTGGCCGATAGATTTCGACTAGATTTTCCGACGGTGCCAACCTGGTCTTGGTCAAATCGCAGCGGATCATCTAGATCGTACCTAGATAGATTTTTAGTTAGAAATAAGGACAGGGACTTTTTAAGTTGTCCAGAAATGCTCATGGTTGGCTATTCAGACCACAAGTTGGTGACCTGCATGGTCAACCTTGATAGAACGCATAGACAGGGCCCCGGTTACTGGAAGCTCAACTTGTCCTTGCCGGCAAGTAGAGCCTACAGGAATCGGATTAGTACGTTAGTTAAGGAACGGTTGACTGGAGCGATCGTCAACAGCAGGTGGTGGGTATCTCTAAAGAGAGAGATTAGAGTAGTCTCGATTGAATTTAGTAAGGTTCTAGCTGCGGATAGGAATAGGAAGGAAAGGGAGCTAATAGATAGAGTAGAAGAGGCAATTAGAAGCGGAGACGTGGCCAGAGTGCTAGCGTCGAGAACGGCTTTGAGCCAGTTTTTCGACGCGAAGCACGAAGGCTGCGTTGTCCGAAGTAAAATACGTGCTCTAGGGAACGAGGGGGCCAAAGCTGTTAGCTGGGCCCGCGTGACAGAGGCCAACAGTGGAACTAAATCCACCATCCGGTCTTTGCGAGACCTGGATGGACGGGCGATTCTTGAGCCTAAGCAGATGTGTGAGGCCTTTCAAAGGCACTTTGCCCGACTGTTCGGGAGGGGCGGGGAGCCGGTTGGAAACGTGGACTTCGGTCCATACCTCGACGGCCTGCCGCGCCTCTCGGACAGGGAGGCGAAGTCTTGCGAGGAGCCGATTTCGGCCGCTGAGATAGAGGACGTGCTGGGCCAATGCGGCAAACGCAAATCCCCGGGTCTCGATGGTCTTCCTTACGAATTATATCTAGCTATGCCGGACTTGTTCCCCGATCTCCTCGAGGCGGTCTACTGCAACTGGCAACAGAACGGGAGAATTCCCTGTACTGTGACCAAGGGCGTAGTCACGCTAGTGAGGAAGGACGAGAACAAGGGGGACGAAATAAGTAACTTCAGGCCCATAACTCTGCTAAATACAGAGTTACAGATTTTGGCCAAGGTGCTAGCAAAGAGGTTGGCGCTTGTCGTGGGCAACCTGGTGGGAGATGCGCAGACATGCGCTATCCCGTCCAGGTCCATCCATGACAACCTCCACCTCATGCGATACATCATAGAGAGGGTTGGGAACGAACCCGGCTTTGGTGGGGCTCTGATCAACTTGGATCAATCTAAGGCGTTCGATAGGGTCGACCATGGTTACCTGGATGCGGTGCTAGCGGCGGCAGGCTTCGGACCCGTTTTCAGGGGCTGGATCACTGCTATGCACAGCAGCCGCATCTGCTCTAGGGTCAAGGTGAACGGCTACCTCTCGGAGCCGTTCAAAATCGCGCGGTCCATCCGACAAGGGTGCCCTCTCTCCTCCCTTCTGTATGTGTTGACTCTCGAGCCACTACTGCGGAAGTTGGAGTTGTTGCAGGGCATCCCTTTGGAACCGGGATTGCGGAAAGCGGTGTCGGCCTACGCCGATGATGTGACAGTAATGGTGTCGACGGCCTCCGAAATCGAGGCGGTCGGCACCTTACTGGAGGAGTACGAAAAGTTCACAGGGGCTAAGCTGAACCGGGACAAGTCGATCGGTTTGCAACTCGGCACGTGGAGGGGCAGACCGATGCCCTCCGATGGCGTCGTCGGACGCTGGACGGAGGGCCCGGTGAAGTTGCTCGGGGTCTGGTTCGGACCGGACCTCCAGGTGGAGAAAAACTGGGCGGAGGTTACGAACAGGGTGTTTGCACTGACCCAGAAGTGGGCCAGTTGCAAACTATCCCTGAAAGGTCGGGCGGAGGTGGCGAACACTTATATAGCGTCCGTCATCTACTACCGCCTGACCGTAGTGCCCTGCCCAAGGGAAACCCTCACCAAGATGGAGCGCGCGCTCTTCCAATTCCTTTGGAAGGGGCGGGCTCCTATGGTGAGGAGATCCATCTGCTGTCAACACCCTTCGAAAGGAGGGCTGGGGATGCCGTGGCTAATGATGCGTAAACACGCATTAAGGCTACGGCACCTCTACGTATTCCTCACCGGACAACCGGTGTGGGCCTCGTTTGTGAGACGAACCTTTCCCAGACTCGTCTCACTCACCGAGCTGCAATCCTGGGTCAAGCAAAGACCGAGAAAACTGGGCGCCTGGCACACTGAGTGTGCCCAGGCGCTCACCGCCCTCTGGCAGGCGGATCCGGTTATCAGTGGAGACTCCACCGCAACATTCTATAGAGGGCTGGTACGCAGCAGGTGCAACGACGCCCTCGGAGAAGCCCTAGACATGGAGGAGGACGAACTGGCCAGCCTGTTCGGTAGGACATTCAGCCCGGGACCTATGGACAACTTCCAGAAGTCCCTGGCCTGGCAGTGCTACCGAGGGGCTTTACCCGTTCGAGAAAGGCTCTACAGACACGGGCGCCCGGGTAGGGACCCCGCCAAAAAGATCTGTCCCAGATGCGTGTGCTCACGAGGAAACCGTTGCACACGCATTGGTACACTGCTCGGGCGTAGCCGATCTGTGGGGCTATGTCGAACAACTGCTGTCAAGGGTGGGACCGATCCGGTTGACCACCGAGTCTATTGTAATGATCAAGCCGCCTCCCCCCTTCAAAGATGAAGCAGAGGCGGTGTTTCTGTGCGTAATAGCCATGGCGAAAGAGGTTGTATGGTGGACGCGTCTGAAAGGACTGAGGTCAGGCACCTTTCTCTCTGGCCAACAACTGGTCCGTTTCTTCCGATATCATTTCGGAAGAAGGATCAGGATGGAGAGAGAGGTGCTCCACCCCAGTCGTTTTTATGAAAGGTGGGTGAAAGTGGCGAGAATGGCCCGTGTGAATGGGCCTTCTCTTTACATAAGCCTGTAGGTGGAAAAGAGGAAGGAACGAGGGAGCACCCCCTCTCTGTGCTCCTGAGGAAAAGGGTTGCACACTTTTTTCGGGGGTGTGTGCGACCCCCCAAGGCGCATCCTCTCTATTGAGGATTTTGTTAAAAATTTTATTTTTTGTTATATCTTATTTTATTTTTATATTTTGTTATTGCCTCCTCCTTATTGAGGACGCCTTTTTGTGTAAACTCCCCCCTTTGTACTTGTCCCACTATTGATGCCCTAGTGGCAAATAAAAGAAACTTATCTATCTATCTATCTATCTATCTATCTATCTATCTATCTATCTATCTATCTATTTATCTATCTATCTATCTATCTATCTATCTATCTATCTATCTATCTATCTATCTATCTATCTATCTATCTATCTCTCTTTACGATGGACACATGTGCTGAGCTCGCTCGGTAAGTTTTGTTTAAATTCATACGGAAATTGTAAACTGTGAACTTTCATTTTTGTACCATTTTGTAGAGGGACTGCCAGGTCAAACTTTGATCTGGTCAGTCTCTCAAAATATTCTACGCCTTTAGTCGAAATAGTTAAACAAAAAAAAAAGTTTTTTCTTGTTGAAAAATCAATATTTTTTTAAATGGCCGAAGCTTCTTCACCAAAATTCGAAGGAGGAAAGGGGAAGATAAACTTACAGCTTCCCCCTGCCACTGTCACAGTAGCAGAGGTCAAGAAGAAAGGTCAGCCAGAGGAAGAATTCTCTCCAGCTGTTAACCGACAACTTGACGTTGCCATGGCAACAACCCAAAGAACCAGCGGCACCAGCAACAGCAACAACAACAACAATGAGACGGACGAAAACAACACCAATAACAATAACAACAACAACAAGACCAATAACGGTGACAACAACAACAATGATAACAACAACACCACCAACGACAACAACAACACAAACAAACAAAATTTTTCCTTCGCCGAGACGACAAGGAAAACCCTCGACTATCTGCCAGTAGATATAACCAAAGCGAAGGAGCTACTGGCAGATGCGAAAAAATATATAGTGTACGGAGAAAATGGTTCATTCACAATCCATCCCCCCCCCACGGAACTAAAAAGCCAGAGACTCCTAAACACGGTCATGTTTAGGACAATCTCGAACAAAAGTAAAAAACCAGCTCAACCATCACAGAGTGAGATAGAGCTGGTTTTAAAAGACGTCATGAAGGACATCCCCTTCATTCAGAAGGATAAACTCTACGGGAGTCTATCCATTCTCATGAAGGACAGGGACACAGCAGTGAAACTGTCCATCAAACCAATCACTTCCACCGCATACACCTTCTACCCTACGTACATGGGTAGAAGAACACAAAAAATAAAAATCCACACCATCCTGCCGATTATGGACATATGGTGGGTTTTGACAGGTTTCCTGGACCTGGAGGATGACATGCTGGTGTCCATGGGAAAGGCATCGGGTGACGCGTTCAGTGGAACGAGCCTCGAACTTGTAGTTCAAATGAGGCCCGAAAGGATCGCCCAGATCCCTGAACGCGTCATACTGGATGATCTAACCTTCATGAACATTACCGTTGAGGGTAGACGGCCCTCGTGTTACCTCTGCGGAACCAGAGGTCACCTGAGGGCTGTCTGTCCCCAACTTAATAAGAAAACCCCAATCCTGCCTACACCACCAACAACTGCACAACCAACACAATCACCACAACTACCACTACAAAAACAACCACCACAGCTCAAACCAAAACAAAACAATGTCCAACCCATCCCCTCCACTCAAAAAACAAAAACAATTTCCAAAACACCCGCACCGCAAACACAACCCGAAAATATACCCCTCCCCTCCAACGCGGAAGATGACCCTAGTTCGTCGTCAGACGAGGAGGAGCACTTCCACACAATCAAAAGAAAAAAAAGAAAACACACCTCAGACACACAAATGAAAACAACCCCTCCCCAAAACATAACACTGACACCAACACAAAAGAGCTCACAACAACAGCAAACAAAAAACACCACACAAAAACAAAAACATGCATACACATACATAAACACAAGAAACAAAAAACTGTTAAACATTGTGTACAACAACAATCTAATAAAAACACAAGGGCCTAACTTCACCCAGGCAGGGGATTTCCCTCACCCCAAAATGATTAAGGCCCCACAGGACACCTAAAAAACTTTAAAAAACAATTTTAAAGAGGACGTGGGTCCCACCTGCGTCGGGCCCATTAACCGCGTCCTCCTAAAAAACTATCCCACCCCCTCCCCAAACACCCACACAACTCCAAGCTCCCCAACCACACAACACACTGATGCCCCTACACTTCCACAAACCACCACCCCACCCAACAACCCATCCCCCACCCTAATGGAAATTGTGCAGCCCGATACCCGGGACGCAGAGAGGTAAGTGCCTTTTCTCTTCACCACCAACATGGCTATGCTAAGAGTAGGTTGTTTAAATGCGCGTGGCCTGGGCTCAACTTGGAAGCAAGCAATGCTTCTAAATGACCTCAGGTCACAACGTATAGATGTGATGGTTATTTGCGAGGCCCGGATCAGCAACGTGCGACAGCTGGCCCCCACCTTTGATGACTTTGAGATGCACGCATCTCTCTGTCAGCCCGGAGGTGGGGGTGGAGTTGTCGTTCTGCTGCAAAAACATCTGGGTCTCGCAACACAGATGGTACATTTGGACCCGGAGGGTCGACTAGTGGTTCTGGACCTTGGCAGTGGTAAAGGCGGAGCGTTTAGGTTGGTAGCCGCCTACGGCCCTTTCGAGTCAATGCGGCTGGACTTCTTCCATCGTCTGGAGACTTTTCTAGGGACGTCCCGCTCCTTGCTATTAGTGGGGGACTGGAATGGTATCCTAGATGCACGCTGGGACTACGTAGGGGCCTGCCCCGATAGAGAGGGGTGTAATAGCCTCAAAGGGTTAATCGGTCGATTTGACCTGGCCGATAGATATCGACTAGATTTTCCGACTGCGCCAACCTGGACTTGGGCAAATCGTAGCGGATCATCTAGGTCGTACCTAGATAGGTTCTTAGTTAGAATTAAGGATAAGGACTTTTTAAGTTGTCCAAAAATGCGCATGGTTGGCTATTCAGACCACAAGTTAGTGACCTGCATGATCAACCTTGACAGAACTCATAGACAGGGACCCGGTTACTGGAAGCTCAACTTGTCCTTACCGGCAAGTAAGGCTTACAGGGACCGGATTAGCACTTTAGTTAAGGAGCGGTTGACGGGCGCCATCGTCAACAGCAGGTGGTGGGGATCTCTCAAATGAGAGATTAGAGTAGTCTCTATAGAATTTAGTAAGGAGTTAGCCTCCAATAGAAATAGGAAGGAAAGGGAGTTGGTAGATAGTGTAGAAGAGGCAATTAGAAGCGGCGACGTGGCCAGAGTGCTAGCGTCGAGAACGGCTCTGGGCCAGTTCTTCGACGCGAAACACGAAGGCTGCATCGTCCGAAGCAAAATACGTGCTCTGGGAAACGAGGGGACCAAAGCTGTTAGCTGGGCCCGCGTGACAGAAGCCAAAAGAGGGTAGATCCACTATCCGGTCTTTGCGAGACCAGGATGGACGGGTGATCCTTGAACCTAAGCAGATGTGCCAGGCTTTTCAAAAGCACTTTGCCGGATTGTTCGGAAGGGGCGGGGGGCCGGTTGGGGACGTGGACTTCGGTCCATACCTCGACGGCCTGCCGCGTCTCTCGGACAGGGAGGCGAAGTCCTGCGAGGAGCCGATTTCAGCCGCTGAGATAGAGGACCTGCTGAGCCAATGCGGCAAACGCAAATCCCCGGGTCTCGATGGTCTTCCATACGAACTATATCTAGCTATGCCGGACTTGTTCCCCGAACTCCTCGAGGCAGTCTACTGCAACTGGCAACAGAACGGGAGAATTCCCTGTGCTGTGACCAAGGGCGTAGTCACGCTAGTGAGGAAGGACGAGAACAAGGGGGACGATATAAATAATTTCAGGCCCATAACTCTGCTAAATACAGAGTTACAGATTTTGGCCAAGGTGCTAGCAAAGAGGTTGGCGCTTGTCGTGGGCAACCTGGTGGGAGATGCGCAGACATGTGCTATCCCGTCCAGGTCCATCCACGATAACCTCCACCTCATGCGATACATCATAGAGAGGGTTGGGAACGAACCCGGCTTTGGTGGGGCCCTGACTAACTTGGATCAATCTAAGGCATTCGATAGGGTCGACCATGGTTACCTGGATGCGGTGCTAGCGGCGGCAGGCTTTGGACCCGTTTTCAGGGGCTGGATCAATGCCATGCACAGCAGCCACATCTGCTCTAGGGTCAAGGTGAACGGCTACCTCTCGCAGCCGTTCGAAATTGCGCGGTCCATCCGACAGGGGTGCCCTCTCTCCTCCCTTCTGTATGTAATGACTCTAGAACCACTGCTGCGGAAGTTGGAGTTGTTGCAGGGCATCCCGTTGGCCCCGGGATTGCGGAAAGCAGTGTCAGCCTACGCCGATGACGTAACAGTAATGATGTCGACGGCCTCGGAAATCGGGGCGATCGGCACCTTACTGGAGGAGTACGAAAGGTTTACAGGGGCTAAGCTGAACCGGGACAAGTCGATCGGTCTGCAACTAGGCACGTGGAGGGGCAGATCGATGCCCTCCGATGGCGTCGTCGGGCGCTGGACGGAGGGCCCGGTGAAGTTGCTCGGGGTCTGGTTCGGACCAGACCTCCAGGTGGAGAAGAACTGGAGTGAGGTGACGAACAGGGTGTTTGCACTGACCCAGAAGTGGGCCGAGTGCAAACTGTCCCTGAAAGGTCGGGCGGAGGTGGCGAACACTTATATAGCGTCCGTCATCTACTACCGCCTGACCGTTGTGCCTTGCCCAAGGGAAACGCTCGCCAAAATGGAGCGCGCACTCTTCCAATTCCTTTGGAAGAAGCGGGCTCCTATGGTGAGGAGATCCATCTGCTGTCAACACCCTTCGAAAGGAGGGCTGGGGATGCCGTGGCTAATGATACGTAAACACGCATTAAGGCTACGGCACCTTCAGGTATTCCTCTCCGGTCAACCGGTGTGGGCCCCGTTTGTGAGGCGAGCCTTTCCCAGACTCGTCTCACTCACCGAGCTACAATCCTGGGTCAAGCAAAGACCGAGAAAACTGGGCGCCTGGCACACCGAGTGTGCCCAGGCGCTCACGGCTCTCTGGCAGGCTGACCCGGCTGTCAGTGGAGAATCCACCTCGTCATTCTATAAAGGGCTGGTGGTTAGCAGGTGCGACGACGCCCTCGGAGAAGCCCTAGTCATGGAGGAAGACGAACTGGCCAACCTGTTCGGTAGGACATTCAGCCCGGGACCCATGGATAACTTCCAGAGGTCCCTGGCTTGGCAATGCTACAGAAGGGCTCTGCCCGTTCGAGAAAGGCTCTACAGACACGGGCGCCCGGGTAGGGACCCATCGAAAAAGATCTGTCCCAGATGCGTGTGCGACGAGGAAACCGTTGCACACGCACTGGTACACTGCTCGGGTATTGCCGATCTGTGGGGCTATGTCGAACAACTGCTGTCAAGGGTGGGACCGATCCGGTTGACCACTGAGTCTATTGTAACGATCAAGCCGCCTCCCCTCTTCAAAAACGAAGGAGAGGCGGTGTTTCTGTGCGTAATAGCCATGGCGAAAGAGGTTGTATGGTGGACGCGTCTGAAAGGACTGAGGTCAGACACCTTTCTCTCTGGCCAACAACTGGTCCGTTTCTTCCGATATCATTTCGGAAGAAGGATCAGGATGGAGAGAGAGGTGCTCCACCCCAGCCGTTTCTATGAAAGATGGGTGAAAGTGGCGAGAATGGCCCGTGTGAATGGGCCTTCACTCTACATCAGACTATAGGTGAGGAAGATGAAAGACCAAGGGAGCACCCCTTCTCTGTGCTCCTGATGGGAAGGGTTGCACACTTTTTTCGGGGGTGTGTGCGACCCCCCAAGGCGCCTCCTCTCTATTGAGGACTTTGTTATAAATTTTATTTTTTGTTATATTTTATTTTATTTTTATATATTGTTATTGCCTCCTCCTTATTGAGGACGCCTTGTTTTGTAAACTCCCCCCATTGTACTTGTCCCACTTTTGATGCCCTGGTGGCAAATAAAAGAAACATATCTCTATCTATCTATCTATCTATCTATCTATCTATCTATCTATTAATTTTTTCCCTCAAATGACTGACTGAACACGCACGTGCTTTTTATCCAAAATAATGTTTTTCCGTTTCTATTTCTACCTTTTCTCGCTCTCCTCCATATTTATATTTCTTTTATTTTTCTTTCTACTTTCTGATGAAGGACTAGTGCATGAAACTTCTGGTGTTTACGTACGCAGCATGAGGTTAGTTTGAACATTAGCAGGACTTACGAGTATGAGCCGAAAGGTCCATAAGCTGACTATGAAGGAGTGATGAAAGAGCTGTGAAACCTTGCATGCATTAATCTCAACTCATCTTATTAATAATTGCATTGTTTCCTCTCAGGGACTATGTTAAAAAATAAACCTCATTTGGTCATTCCATGAGAGTGTCTTAGTCAGCCTATGAACCTTTCAGCTAACCTTCATACTGACTGGTTATATCAATATCATGCTTGTAAAATATATAGGATCACGAGAAAGGTTAACATAGACAAAGTAATGAACGAGCCGATGGCGACTTTAGCCTCACACACGAGAAAGAAGAAACATCTCCCAAAACATTCCACCAGTCTGAAAATCGTATGTGAATAGAATGATACTAAAATCAGGATGAGCAAGATAGTGGTGATGGAGGGTTGCAGAGCCCCAGGCAACGTCAACCTCGACATCAACAAGTGATAAAAGAATAAAATAACAAATTAATGTATGTATGTATGTATGTATGTATGTATGTATGTATGTATGTATGTATGTATGTATGTATGTCAGGTCACCAGTTGGTGCTACTGGTAACATGTGTCCCAGTACAACCCGTCCCATGGTCGGGTCGTTGGCGACTAAACTGGCAACCCCACCAAGGTTTCTTGGTGAGGAGGGAGACTTTGGACATCCTGCAGGACTAAAAACAAAACCTGTCAAAGAGCAAAGGAGCTCGTAAGAGTCAATGGCCATCCAAATCACCGGGAGAGATGACCCCTTAGCCTTTGTCAAGGCAGAATTCTAGGAGAAGGTAAACTCTGATATAACACCTGCAACCCTGATGGTATCCAATGATGTTGATTTGTTCTTCTTTTTGGTAAATATCATCTTGGTTAAGAGAGTGGGACTGGCTTTGTGCAGTGCCTTTGCTCACTATAAAAGCTTCACGGCACAGGCATTGCTTTATATCTGGAGATCTCTCTGTACTTGTCGTCACATGGTACCATGGGCCCAGCACTATGTGTCAATAATTGTCACAAGTGTAGTGTTTGTACCAGAGTTTTCAACTCGTTGGCTGGACTAAAAAGTCACACTCGTTCAGCGCATCGGTAGGGGTTCTCCTACATGGATATAAAGTAGTGGCCGTACTCGAAAACGAGTTGGCAGCCACCATGTATGTATGTATGTACGTATGTATGTATGTATGTATGTATGTATGTATGTATGTATGTATGTATGTATGTATGTATGTATGTATGTATGTATGTCGGGTCACTCTTGAGTGCTACTGGTAACATGTAACCCAGTACAACCTGTCGCATGGTCGGGTCGTCGGCGACTAAACCGGCAACCCCACCAAGTTGGTGAAGAGGGTGATTTTGGACACCCTCAGGACAAAAAACAAAACCTGACAAAGGGCGGAAGAACTCATAAGGGTCAACGGCCATCCAAAAGTGTATAAATATGTACATACACATGTACATATGTATGTATATGTGTATATACATGGGTGAATGTGTATGTAAATACGCGGGGACATAGAAATAGTCGGGCTGGACACCCGATCGCGCGGTTAAACCACTGGGAGTGAAGAACCCCTAGCATTTCTCAGGGCAATCTTCTAGGAGAAGGCAACTGAGGAAACAAGGATAACTCCGATATAAAACCTGCGATGATGTTGATCTTTTCTTCTTTTCGGGTTATAGCTACTGTCACTCAGAGAGTGGGATTGGCTCAATGCACAGTCTTTCTCACTTTAAAACATATCTTCACGCACAGACATTGCACGATAGAATTAATTAATAATTATTAATAATAGTATATCGTGCAAAGGCCATGCTCGATAACGAGGAGGCAGCCATCATGTATGTATGTTAGGTTGCTCTTCAGCGCTACTGGTATCATGAATCCCAGTAGAACGTGTGCATGGTCGGGTCGGTGGTGACTAAACCGGCAACCCCACTAAGCTTGCTTGGCGAGGAGGGTGATTTTGGACACCCTGCGGGATGAAAATCTAAACTCGTCAAAGGGCGGAGAAACTCAAGAGAGTGAACGGCCAACCAATAAAGTGTTTTCTTTTGTGGAACGAAAGACTCCTAGTCTTCATTAAGATATCTCTCTAGGAGGAGGTTACGCTGATATAAAACCTGCAACTTTGTTTGCATCCAATGATGTAGACTAGTTCTTTTTGCGTAAATTCGATGTTCAGAGTGTGATTGGTCCCGTGCAAACCCTTTCCTCACTTAAAAAAACCTTCAAGTACAGGCATCGCTTAATATATGACATTTTTTACGAAGCATGTATGCATGTATGTATATATGCGTGCATGCATGCATGGTTGCATGCGTGCATGCATGTATGTATGTCAGGTCGCTCTCGAGTGCTACTGGTAACATGTAACCCAATACAGCCTGTTTCAAGGTCGGGTGGTCCGCGACTAAACTGGCAACCCCACCAAGCTTGCTTGGTGAGGAGGGTGATATTTGGACACCCGGAGGGATGAAATGCAAGACCCGACAAAAGGCGGAGGAACGGCCATCCGAATAGTACTCCCCCCACCTGGGAGTTAAAGGCCTTCAGTTGTTGTCAACACCTTTCTAGGAGAGGGAAACTCTGAACAAAAAAAAACCTGCGGCTTCGGAAGCATCCGATGATGTTGACCAGTTCTCCTTTTCGAGTAGCGCTTTCGATGCTCAGAGAGTGGGATTAGTCGAGTGCAAGGCCTTCCCCCACTTTAAAACATTCAAAGCACAGGCATTGCTTGTTCAGGATCTGTTACAGGTTCATATGGCTGGCCGAAGCCTAAAACTGCACCAAACTCTATAATCTGACAAGCGATTGCAATACTCTTAGCAGAGTTTGTATGTATGTATGTATGTATGTATGTATGTATGTATGTATGTATGTATGTATGTATGTATGTCAGGTCACCAGTTGGTGCTACTGGTAACATGTATCCCAGTACAACCTGTCTCATGGTCGGGTCGTTGGCGACTAAACTGGCAACCCCACCAAGGTTCGTGGTGAGGAGGGTGACTTTGGACATCCTGCAGGACTAAAAACAAAACCTGTCAAAGGGCAAAGGAGCTCTTAAGAGTCAATGGCCATCCAAAATCACCGGGAGAGATGACCCCTTAACCTTTGTCAAGGCAGAATTCTAGGAGAAGGAAAACTCTGATATAACACCTGCAACCCTGATGGTATCCAATGATGTTGACTTGTTCTTCTTTTTGGTAAATATAATCTTGGTTAAGAGAGTGGGACTGGCTTTGTGCAGTGCCTTTGCTCACTATAAAAGCTTCACGGCGCAGGCATTGCTTTATATCTGGAGATCTCTCAGCACTTGTCGTCACATGGTACCATGGCCCCAGCACTATGTGTCAATATTTGTCACAAGTGTAGTGTTTGTACCAGAGTTTTCAAGTCGCTGGCTGGACTAAAAGGTCACACTCGTTCAGTGCATCGGTAGGGGTTCTCCTATATGGATATAAAGTAGTGGCCGTACTCGAAAACGAGTTGGCAGCCACCATGTATGTATGTATGTATGTATGTATGTATGTATGTATGTATGTATGTATGTATGTATGTATGTATGTGTGAATGTATGTATGTATGTGTGTATGTACACACATACACACAGACATACACACAGACATATATATATATATATATATATATATATATATATATATATATATATATATTTATTAAAATTATTTTAATAAATATTTGCTCTTCGGTTCTTATATATTTGATATATATGTTCCTTATCGAGCCCTCTTTGGATTTTAGTCTTCAATTTTATTATTATTACTATATATATATATATATATATATATATCTAAGTCCAAAATTAAGATAAATGAATTAAATGAATTTAATCTAAATCGAAATCATGAGTGTCATGACATAATGCATGCGCCATATATCCTGAGAATTTAAGCTCAAAGATAAATAAATCTGAGCATATTATAATAACTAGAGATTGATTAACATATAAAAATACATGAATAATCACAGGAGATAATTTAAGCTTGCGTGTAACCGCGCATAGCTAGTTTAGGCAATATTTACCTTTAAGTGTGATTAACTTTCCTTGTATATATCCCATTAAAGAAATATATTTCACCAATTAATCAGATGGTAAGTCACGGAAAGTGGATATTATTGGATTGTCAACAAGGAAATAGATAATTTCCAGCTATTCGTGCTACAGAGCGAGATCAAATCTTCAACTATCCGTCACCACGTGTTGCGTCCACACAAGATAGCGGTTTCGTTTCAGTGGCGTGAAAAGGTATTCGACAACTAGAAATAGCAGTCAAAATTCTTCTCAACAGAAATAGCTCTACAATTAAGGAGCCGTATATATATATCTAAGTGCAAAATTAAGATAAATGAATTAAATGAATTTAATCTAAATCGAAATCATGGGTGTCATGACATAATGCATGCGCCATATATCCTGAGAATTTAAGCTCAAAGATAAATAAATCTGAGCATATTATAATAACTAGAGATTGATTAACATATAAAAATACATGAATAATCACAGGAGATAATTTAAGCTTGCGTGTAACCGCGCATAGCTAGTTTAGGCAATATTTACCTTTAAGTGTGATTAACTTTCCTTGTATATATCCCATTAAAGAAATATATTTCACCAATTAATCAGATGGTAAGTCACGGAAAGTGGATATTATTGGATTGTCAACAAGGAAATAGATAATTTCCAGCTATTCGTGCTACAGAGCGAGATCAAATCTTCAACTATCCGTCACCACGTGTTGCGTCCACACAAGATAGCGGTTTCGTTTCAGTGGCGTGAAAGACAACTAGAAATAGCAGTCAAAATTCTTCTCAACAGAAATAGCTCTACAATTAAGGAGCCGTATATATATATCTAAGTGCAAAATTAAGATAAATGAATTAAATGAATTTAATCTAAATCGAAATCATGGGTGTCATGACATAATGCATGCGCCATATATCCTAAGAATTTAAGCTCAAAGATAAATAAATCTGAGCATATTATAATAACTAGAGATTGATTAACATATAAAAATACATGAATAATCACAGGAGATAATTTAAGCTTGCGTGTAACCGCGCATAGCTAGTTTAGGCAATATTTACCTTTAAGTGTTGACAATCCAATAATATCCACTTTCCGTGACTTACCATCTGATTAATTGGTGAAATATATTGCTTTAATGGGATATATACAAGGAAAGTTAATCACACTTAAAGGTAAATATTGCCTAAACTAGCTATGCGCGGTTACACGCAAGCTTAAATTATCTCCTGTGATTATTCATGTATTTTTATATGTTAATCAATCTCTAGTTATTATAATATGCTCAGATTTATTTATCTTTGAGCTTAAATTCTCAGGATATATGGCGCATGCATTATGTCATGACACCCATGATTTCGATTCAGATTAAATTCATTTAATTCATTTATCTTAATTTTGCACTTAGATATATATATACGGCTCCTTAATTGTAGAGCTATTTCTGTTGAGAAGAATTTTGACTGCTATTTCTAGTTGTCGAATACCTTTTCACACCACTGAAACGAAACCGCTATCTTGTGTGGACGCAACACGTGGTGACGGATAGTTGAAGATTTGATCTCGCTCTGTAAGCAAGAATAGCTGGAAATTATCTATTTCCTTGTTGACAATCCAATAATATCCACTTTCCGTGACTTACCATCTGATTAATTGGTGAAATATATTTCTTTAATGGGATATATACAAGGAAAATTAATCACACTTAAAGGTAAATATTGCCTAAACTAGCTATGCGCGGTTACACGCAAGCTTAAATTATCTCCTGTGATTATTCATGTATTTTTATATGTTAATCAATCTCTAGTTATTATATATATATATATATATATATATATATGTATGAATTAAACGTTACGACAGAAGTTACATAATCATATTTATTATAACGTATTTCTGTAATACCGGCATGGAGCTGTAGTCCAGTTGTTAATACAGCGAGTTGCACCAGTGTGACAGTATCAGATATTAACAGTATTATGTGGGTGGGTCGATATGTTGTAGGCTAACGCGATCATGCTCACGGAAGTCCATTACATTTGATCGCCATCTCTAGACTGGATGGATTCAACTTACGTGGAGTGCTCTAACTGCTCAAACTCGTTTATCAAAGAGAAGTCATTACGAAACTTTTACAGATAAACAACACAGCATCGACAACAACAACACACCCACACGCACATATATATATATATATACACGCGCAACACATTCACACATACACCCCATATACCTTACACACACGCACACACACATATATATGGGGGCGGAGCATTGTGAAATACTTTCAAATACATAGGATTGTAAACATGGCTCTGCTGCAGTATTTTGATTGTTTTGATAATTCTTATTTTCTTTCGTATAATCTTCTGTTTTGAACAATAAATCTCCTAGGTCTAGTCAAGTTACGTTCACGATATACTGTCTTATCTTATCTTATTGTTGAATTTATTGTATTTCTCTATGTAAAAGTTGATTTAAATTCAGACGAGAATCACGAAAACGCTCTTTTGTTTACTTCTCATTCTTTATTAACCGGTCTTTGAACTATCTGTAAGATGACGTCATCTTTCTTTCAGCGACAAGGAAACAGACTCGTTATAGGTTATTGTATTTAGTTTGTTGGAAATATTATATGTCAGAAGAGTTCTGTATTAAACTTTGCTATTAATATAACTTCCCTTTTCACGTTGTTAATTGTAGGTGAGTTTTTGTAATATCTATGTAAATCAAAAACAGGTAAATAAATAAATATACATGAAAGATACTGTGTGTACTTGTGTGAATGTGTGCGTGCGTGTATGTGTGTGCGTGTGTGCGTTTGCGTTAGTTTTATATTATACATTTATATTGACTAACCGTAACGGTATGATTCAACCAAGGTTGTCACGTTATTTCGTTCCTTCGTTCTGTTTCTGTGAAGTGAAAAACTACCGCTGGTTGTTTCATGGTCCTCCCACTAGAGGGGATTACAAAGACATTACTCTGGAGGGTAACGAGGGTGACGTGCTGAAAAAAAACAGTTCAACTCGCGAGGCTCTTCCTAAAAGTCTATGGTTCACTGATGAAATCATAATTGTTTCTACTATTGGCACAAGGCCAGCAATTACCCAGTACATTACTGGTACTTTATTTTATCGACCCCGTAAAAATGAAAGGCAAAGTTAACCTCGGCGGGATTTGAACTCAGAATGGCAAGGGCCGTAACTCTATGCGTCAAAGCATGGCGTCCGACTCTCTAAATCATAATTGTTTCTACTTTTGGCACGAGGCCAGCAATTAACCAGTGCATTACTGGTACTTTATTTTATCAACCCCGTAAGGATGAAAGGCAAAGTTAACCTCGGCGGGATTTGAACTCAAACCGTAAAGGGACGTAACTACCCTGGAAAGCATGGTGTCCGACTCTCTACCGATACTGCCAATCCACCAATATCAAAACATGTCTAGAATTGTCTCTCGTACTTGCCATAATAAATAATATAATATCACTCATTGACCACTATTTTTTTTTTAATCTCGCCACCTAATTATTTCTATTTAGCTTTGTAATATTCCCCAGTGGCCCCTCAGACTGGTGCTTATCCCGGTTTTCATGGCTTTAAGCGACTCCCCGGTCCCAGCACCGCAGTCCCCCGTCTCTCTCTCTGTGACCAATATATATATATATTGATCACTTGTTAGTCTTGCTAACGGAATAAAATAAGTTTCTCTGAGGAGGTCAAATAAAACCGAAACATGTCTGCTGCTTTCACCAGTTTGCTTTAACCCCTAGATCCTCTTACATCTGCATAGTCGCACCCCGCCACCAAATTTCCGTTAGTTGATTTTTATTGTAGATATCTCTCCAGTAAGATGTTTTAAACATTGAAAACCTACCCACAGAGAATACTTTTCTACTCACAGCACAGATAATATCAGACAATCGAATTCGCAAAAATCACTTTTTTAAATATTTGAGACCCTACCATATATATCCAGATCTGCCAACCTCTTAAAACCCAAACGGGGAGTACCATGAAAAAACGGGGCCCCAAATGGGTAGAAATAGGGAGATTTTACATAATGAAACTTATACCCATTTTCACAAGAGAAGACATCTCTCACCCACCCAAAAGTGGGTGAGAGATCTCCCCGTCCGACGGGGAGAGTCGACAGGTCTATATATTATTTTTACAATTATCGATTAGAGGTTTCTAACGACATTTCTATTTTGTTTTGTAATGTAGTGTAAATGTAATGATTGTTTGTAGTAGTTACATGACAGGCGGCGATAAATTGTATGACGAATATAGCAATTAGAACCATGAAGTTTATACTTTTACATTCTATTTCAATATTACACGAATCAAATGAAGTTTATTCAGTTGCCAATGTGTAAGCTTGTAGTTTATTGTTGATAATGAGATTTATGTTTAAAATTTCATGTTCTTACAATATACAATTAGTGATAATTTACAAATAGGTGTTCGGT
>OZ024743.1:213259057-213276557 GCA_964016885.1 Eledone cirrhosa
ACCCCCAACAACAACAATAGTACATCGCTGATTAATATTATTTCATTGTTTTTCTTTGTGAAAATTGAAGTGTTGCCATCGAATGGATTTCTCATATTTAAAATCCATTTGCTATTTAATATCAATCAACTTGACGTAGGAGTATATTTGTCTATAAGTGGCTTATGTGAAATATATTAATTTGTGCGTTGTGTCTTGTTAGTATACAATTGAAATTCCTTGTTGACCAAATTTAAGCGTCTGTCTCTTCAGTTTTATTGCCTGCATTATTGTGTTTCATTGTTACAGACCGGTCACTTCCATTTAGAAAAAAAAACAACTGTTTTAAATGAAAAGCTAATAATCTAGAAAAACCAGACGATACTTTGTAACAGGAAGAGAGATTTTATTGCAGGATATGTATGTACGTATGTATGAACAATGTTGAGATGTTCGTATATTCTTATGTAAATGTGAAACGCGTGGCTTAATTGTCAGGGTGTTCAGTTCACAAACGTAAGGCCGTGCGTTCGATTTTCAGCGATGTGTTGTGGCCTTGAGCAAGATACTTTATTTGAAGTTGCTCCAGCTCATTCAGCTGTAAAATTGAGTTGTATATCTAATCCAAAAGAACAGCTTTTTCATACATTGCTTCACGTTGTATCCCTTTGAGAATTACATTAAGGGTACACGTGTCTGTTGAAAGTTCAGCCACGTGTAAGTTAATTTCACTAGCAGGCTATTACGTTGATCACATCGACTGAAACACAGAGCTCCAACAGTCCCCCCCCCCCCACACACACATTCTCTCTCTCTCTCTCTCTCTCTCACACACACACGCACACACACTATCTCTGTCACACACTCACAATTACACATACACACCCACACACACTTTCTCTCTTTCACACAGACACACTCACACACTTATGCAGATAATTTAGGTAGGTATATAAATATGTATTATGTTAGTATGTACAGCAGTAGATAGGTATTTTGCATGTGTTGAATTTATTTTTCAAATTTCTCACTAATATAGACATAATCAGTTTCTAACCTAGAAACAAGGTTTTTTTAATTGTAATTTAGACATGTCAAAACTAGTTATGCATACATGTATGTATGTATGTATGTATGTATGTATGTATGTATGTATGTATGTATGTATGTATGTATGTATGTATGTATTGCCATATACTTTGCAATGGTTTTCTGTATTGCATTCAGGAATTGCGAGCATGGTGTTTACATCCGATATCGAAACTCAGGCAGCATATTTAACATCAGGCGCTTTGCTGCGAAGACAAAAGTATTTACATCAATCATAAGAGACCTCTTGTATGCAGATGATTGCGATCTTGTAGCGCACACAGAGAGTGATATGCAGCACATTTTGAATGCATTTTCTGACGCTTGAACTGCCCTAGGATTGACTGTCAGTCTCAAGAAAACCGTCGTCATGTACCAACCTGCCCCTGGTAAGCAGTACACTGAACCAAACATCTATGTGTATGGCAAACGACTTGGAGTGGTTGATCAGTTTGTCTACCTGGGAAGCACTGTCAATCGAAACAGCAACCTTGACAGTGAAATCTCACTTAGGATTAGGAAAGCAAGTGATGCTTTCAGAAAGCTAGAAAGGCGACTCTGGAGTCGGCGAGACATATGCAGGAGGACAAAGGTAAAGGTGTACAAGGCATGTGCGCTCTCTTCTTTATGCCTGCGAGATCTGGGTCACATATCGATACCACCTTAAGCAATTGGAGCGTTTCCATCAGATGTGTCTCAGACGGATCCACGGCGTTCACTGGAGGGACCACATCAGTGATGTCGAGATTTTGGAAAGCTCTATGTGTGACAGTATAGAAGCTCTTGTGCTTAAGCAACGACTCCGTTGGAGTGGTCAGCTTGCCAGGATGAAGGATTCTAGAATACCAAAACAACTCTTTTATGGAAAGTTGGTTAAAGGAAAACGACCGCCACATAAACCAAAAAAGAGGTATAACGATTCCTTGAAAGCCTCTCTGAAAGTCGCTAACATCTCTGCTGATACATGGGAAAATATTGCTGCTGATCGTAATAAATGGAGAAAGACTGTATATGAGGGAAAAGTTGCCTTTGAGGCATCTCGAATGTGCGAGACTCTGCCTAAGCAAAGCTGGACTCGAAAGTCATCTTCGCAGTCATAAAGTAAGACCAGTGGTTGACTACCAGGCTGCTGTTGGAGATGCTACTCATCATGCTTGCCAAACATGTGGTAGAGAATATAAATCAGCAGGAGGGCTCAAGCGACATGCAAAAGTACACAAACTCCAACCACAGCCGACTATTCTCAGTGAATGTTTTGGTTGCCGACGCTGTGCAAGACATTTTAGATCATTGACTGGGCTAAAAAGCCACATTCGATCGCAGCGCTGTTAGTTGCTATCGTGTGTGTGTGTGTGTGTGTGTATAGATATGCTTATGTGTGTGCGTGTGTGTGTATATATGTATATTATTATTGTTGTTATTATTATTATTATTATTATTGTTATTAATGTATGTGTGTGTGTGTATATGTGTATGTATGTGTGTATGTATATATATGTGTATATATACATATATATATGTATATATGTGTATATATATATATATATATTTATTTTTTTAATTTTTATTTTCTTTTTTATTTATTTATTAATTTTTTTTTCTCCTCGTGCAATGGCCATACTCGATAACGAGGGGGCAGCCATCATGTATGTATGTATGTATGTATGTATGTATGTATGTATGTATGTATGTATGTATGTATGTATGTATGTTATCTCTTTCTCTTAATTTCGAGTATATTTTTTTTGACCGGCCACCTTCCTGGTGGCAAGGTTGTAAAAGAAAAGAAATTGTCATCCCTTGAATCGCAAGAATGTTTTGTAAATTTTGAAGGTGCCAGCTATCGCAGCCATTTGTAGACTACGAATTAGGGAGCTGCGCTTTTTGTCCGCAAATACAAGTTCAGTCATACTTTGGTCCAAGCGGGTTGGTATATAACCCGTAGCTCCAATAATGATGGGTATGAAGCTAAAGGTGTATCTTGGATATTGGATTTGTAAACTTCTCATCAATGGTCCGTAGATGTCCTCCTTCTCCTGTATTTTTCTGACAACGTTTACATCAAGTGGGCAGCTTATCTCCACAACAGAACACGCTTTCAATGTGTGGTCCCAAAAACAATATCAGGCCGGTTGTGCTTTAATTTGGTGGCAGTTTTTATTTTCAGGTTCCACCAGTATTTGTATGTATGTATGTATGTATGTATGTATGTATGTATGTATGTATGTATGTATGTATGTATGTATGTATGTATGTATGTTCTTCTTTTTGGTAAATATCATCTTGGTTAAAAGAGTGGGACTGGCTTTGTGCAGTGCCTTTGCTCACTATAAAAGCTTCACGGCACAGGCATTGCTTTATATCTGGAGATCTCTCTGCACTTGTCATCACATGGTACCATGGGCCCAGTACTATGTGTCAATAGTTGTCACAACTGTAGTGTTTGTACCAGAGTTTTCAAGTCGCTGGCTGGACTAAAAAGTCACACTCGTTCAGCGCATTGGTAGGGGTTCTCCTACATGGATATAAGGTAGTGGCCGTACTCGAAAACGAGTTGGCAGCCACCATGTATGTATGTATGTATGTATGTCGCATGGTCGGCGACTAAACCGGCAACCCCCCTAAGTTTACTTGGTGAGGAGGGTGATTTTGGACACCCTGCAGGACAAAAAACAAAACCTGACAAAGGGCGGGAGAACTCATAAGGGTCAATGGCCATCCAAAAGTGTGTAGATATGTATATACACATGTACATGTGTGTGGATATGTGTATATGCATGGGTGCATGTGTATGTATATGCGCGGGGACATAGAAATTGTCGGCTGGACACCCGATCGCGCGGTTAAACCACTGGGAGTGAAGGACCCCTAGCCTTTCTCAGGGCATTCTTCTAGGAGAAGGCAACTCAGGAAACTGGGATAACTCCGATATAAAACCTGCGGCTCAGTAGTTACCGATGATGTTGATCTTTTCTTCTTTTCGGGTTATAGCTACTGTCGCTCAGAGAGTGGGATTGGCTCAGTGCACAGTCTTTCCTCACTTTAAAAAATATCTTCACGCACAGGCATTGCTCGATAGAATTAATTATTATTAATAATGGTATATCGTGCAATGGCCATACTCGATAACGAGGAGGCAGCCATCATGTATGTATGTATGCAAAGATAAGAAAACGGACAAATGAACTAGATACATCTCACAATAACGTCTACACTCTCTCCCCACCACAACATTTACATTTACACATGTCATTACCCTATCTAGACTAAAGTCACCGACCTGTTGTCAAACTGTCTACTCTGTGTTGAATGTGTATGTGTATATATATATATATAAATATAAATTCACCGAGAATCGTATTTCGGCTGGTTTATATATATATATATATATATATATATATATATATATATATATATATATATATATATATATATATATATTGTTATACTTGGGGAGGGTCATATTTGTGTAATATTGCCAGAATTAATAACAGAACACACTCACTGTTTGGTTGGTTTTCGCTTCTCGCTTCTAGCATAGTGTGAGTGGAGAATTTGGGCTCTCTCGTCTATAGTGTTGATCCAGAGTTCTGTGTCTAATACAGGTAGTCTATTGTTAGGGTGTTTGGAAGGGAAGTCGATAGTTACAGTTATACTCTGGTGTATGGAATTAGCTATCTGCTGGATGCTTTCCATCGTGCTACGTTCTAAATCAAACTTGTTAGTGCTCTCTATGCTAAACCCATGGCCTCCAAATACCTGATACTCAAAAACTCAGCAATGTCCAGTAGTGCTAAGTTTAATATTCTGATCGCAGATTTGGTACGAATGATGAAGAATGTGTCCCGCATGTGCGACCCAACAGAAATGGAAAGACACATCCAACACTTCATCAACCGCATGCAGTTCTCTGGCTACAACCAAAGAGACAGAATCAGAGTATACGAAGGAGCCATGGAGAAGTATAAGACCCTCATAGAACTGGACATGAAAGGAATTTGCCCATTATATAGGAGCAAATCATGGAATAGCTTAGATAGGGCTAGACATAAGATAGGGAAAGCCACCTCATGGTACGACAACCAGAGATACCAGAGTGTCATGTTCCTGGAAGGAAATTAGCTAACCAGTGTAGAAAGGCCCTGAGAAAGACCCACTTAAAAATAAAGGTGGTAGAAAAGCCAGGAACCACCATAAAATCCCTGATCAGCAAAACTTACCCTTTTAAGAAAACCCACTGTACCAATAGGAAATGTATCATATGTAAGGTAAACCCCCGGATAAACTGTAAAACTAGAAACGTAGTCTATAGCATAAGATGTACAGAGAGTACTTGCAGAAACATGACAACAACATACATAGGTGAGACAGCTCGAAGCATATGTGAAAGGATAGACCAACACTGGGGGGAACTAAAAGGACGAAAAAACGGGTCAGTACCATACGAACATGCTAGACAACAACATGACGGTAACATAGACAACATAGAAATTAGAATAATATCTAAACATAGAAATGACCCAGCAGATAGGCAAATCAGAGAGGCCAGTGAAATAGAAATTAGAAGACCAAGGCTAAACAGAAAGAATGAATGGAATAACAACAACACCCAAACAAACAACACTGACCTAAGAGAAGTATAAATAAGTAAATAAAATAAAATAAAATAAATAAATAAATAAATAAATAAATACATACACAAGCACAATAACAACAAGCACATAAACACACACTAGTCACCCATCACACAGCAAACAAAACACTATACACACACGCAAACGCATGCGCAAAGAAGACAAAATAAAATAAACAAACAAGCAAATAAATAAATATATAGACAGACTGAATAAAAATGGCGTAGACATACAATACAACAGGAGGAAAATATAGCACCACTGACGATGTTGCAGATGTGCAACGAAAGATTTATGATAAACTATATATATGTGTTTGTGTCTATATTGTATCTGTATTATTTTTGACTGCCGGTCAGTCAATGGCAACATTGAGGACCGAGTATATTAGATTACCGATATAAAAGACCAACCAAACAGTGAGTGTGTTCTGTTATTAATTCTGGCAATATTACACAAATCTGACCCTCCCCAAGTATAACAATATTTGTTTCGACACACGATTTCATATAAAAAACCTCGCAAAACTATATATATATATATATATATATATATATATATATATATATATATCAAGCAAATTATAAATGTAAACATGTAAGTATGTTTTTGAAACGGTGTGCGAGTTTGAAAATTAGAAATTAGAAATTATAAGATTTCACCGTATTTTAGACTAAAGAAATTTCTAGCCTGATAGTAGGGTTTATAACCCTCGGAGAAATGGAAAAAGATGAGTGTTGCCGTACATGGGAGACGAACCCACATCTTTGGTTATCCGGTCTGGATAACCAAAGATGTGGCTCCCATGTACGGCAACACTCATCTTTTTCCATTTCTCCAAGGGTTATAAACCCCACTAACAGGCTAGAAATTTCTTTAGTCTAAAATACGGTGAAAGCTTATAATTTCTAATTTTTAATATATATATATATATATATATATATATATATATATATATATATATATATATATATATAAAATAAAGTTAAATAAAAGTCAAATGATTAAAATTTAGCTTCGTTTATTACTGCTATATATATTTCAGTGACAGCCATCTTTGGTTGTGACCTCTTCAGGCAGTTTGAATTAGTATGGTATAGACAAGTACATATGTTGTTTAGGTGTATAATATTGTCAATACTCTGATATGCCCAGTTCCTTGTTGGGTTGTTAATTCACTGAGGAATTAACAACCCAACAAGGAACTGGGCATATCAGAGTATTGACAATATTATACACCTAAACAACATATGTACTTGTCTATACCATACTAATTCAAACTGCCTGAAGAGGTCACAGCCAAAGATGGCTGTCACTGAAATATATATAGCAGTAATAAACGAAGCTAAATTTTAATCATTTGACTTTTATTTAACTTTATTTTACACTACTCCGGAGTAACCAAACCAACCTGCGCACTTCGTCGAGTGCTCCAGCCTGCATACTGAGGTGTTGGTATACAACCAACATAAACTCAAAATCTCTCTCTCTCTCTATATATATATATGTACGATACAATATATTAATAAATGGAAACTCTATCTACTTTTTACACGCATGTATGTAAACTCCCCACTCTGTATTTGTCCCCATCCTTTTGCGCCCTTGTGGCAAATAAAGAAACATATATTTATAATTATTTTATTATATATATTTCAGAAAAAAATACAGATTTGTTTTATAAATAAATATTGACATACCCGGAAAAAAGACAACCTCAACGGTTGAAAGCACCATAATTTACCTTGGTCGCCCTTGAAATATGTATAATAAAATAATTATGGTTTTATAAATCTAGTTCCCATTTATTAATATATTGTATATTTACTCCACTAATTTGTTGAGTGCTTTATATCAGTTATAAAAATGTTTAAGCTTGTTGAATTCCAACAAATTAAATATAACCTCTGCATATATATGTATGTATATGTGTGAATATACATCACTCAGTCAAACGACCAGATTTCAACCCCAACATCTACAACAACAACAGCTTCAGAATGAATTGAAATGAACATTTACAACAACAGCGGCATCAAACGATAAAAAAAAACAAAAATAACAAACCACAAAATAACAAAACACACACACACACACACACACACACACACACACACACACAACTCAACAACAACATCAACTGCCACCACCACCACCACCATCACCATCACCAGCGACTTGGCCTGAAGAAAGCAACAACTTTAATAATAATTTTTCTGCTTTTGGCACGGAGCCAGCGATTGTTCCAGCGCATTACTGGTACTCTCTTTTGTTGACTCCGTGGGGATGAAAGGCAAAGCTGACCTTGACGGGAGTTGAGCTCGGAGCCATAGCTCTATGCTGTAAAGCAATTATAATAATTGTTTCTACAATAGGCACAAGGCCAGCAATTATTCCAGTGTATTACTGGTTCTTTATTTTATCGATCACCGTTAGGATTAAAGGCAAAGTTAACCTCGACGGGATTTGAACTCAGAATGGCAAGGGCCGTAACTCTATGCGTCAAAGTAAAGCAATTATAATAATACTGAACGGTAACACGAACGGCTTCAACTATACGAACTCTTTTGAAAGTCAACAGTTGATATAATCTTGTAATCTTGTATCAGTAATGACGGTAATATATATATATGTGTGTGTGTAAGTGAGTAGCGCGTGTGTGTTTGTTTGTATGTATGAGTGTTGGTGTGTGCGCGCGTATGTGTGTGTGTGTGCGCGTGTGTGTATGTTGTACGTATAAGTGTCAATAAGTGATTTTTTTTTTTTATGCGCGGGGACATAGAAATAGGCGGGCTGGATACCCGATCGCGCAGTTAAACCACTGGGAGTGAAGAACCCCTAGCCCTTGTCAGGGCATTCTTCTAGGAGAAGGCATCTCAGGAAACTAGGTTAACTCCGACATAAAACCTGCGGCTCAGTAGTTACCGATGATTTTGATCTTTTCTTCTTTTCGGGTTATAGCTACTGTCGCTCAGAGAGTGGGATTGGCTCAGTGCACAGTCTTTCCTCACTTTAAAAATATTCGTCACGCACAGGCATTGCACGATTGCATTAATTAATAATTATTAATAGTGTATTATTATTATTATTATTATAGTTGCATTTATCTTGCTTTATGTTCATACGAGTTGTCACCAAGTCACAACCAGTGACCTCAAGAGACAACAAGGTCCGCCATGTTCAAGAAAGAACATACATACACACACATGCATCTTTAGGTGTTTAGACTTGTGATGTACTTATATTGACAGAATCTTCCTTAGTATATATGCAGTTCCCATTAGTACTATCTTTTGTATTTCTCCTATACGCGGGTTTCCTGGGATTTGCGATAAGTAATCATTAGACCCCTTAGGTATCATTCCTAGAGCGCTTACAACCACTGTTTTAGTTCTCATTTAGTCCACATTTTTCCAATTTCTATCTCCAGGTCCTTATACTTGCTCAATTTTTCAAATGTTTTTATAGATACATTCTTGTCTATTGGAACGGACATATCAATTAGCAGGCATACCCTCTTTTTAAAGTCCTTCAGTATTATATCAGGTCTATTTGCATCTATTTTTCGGTCTGTTTGGATGCTAAAGTTCCACAAGATTGAGATGTGATCTTTTTCAAGTATGGGAGGTGGTTGATGCTCCCACCAATTCTTTTGATGGGGCAGGTGAAAATGCTTACACATTATCCAATGTATGTATTGTGCAGCTCTGTCATGCCTGTTTAGGTATTCGGTTGGAGCTATAGGACTGCACAATGAGTCTCTGGTTGTTTTTTACATACACGGCATAATGGGTTGCATCCATTTTTTATTATGTTGGCTTGGTAATTTTTTGTTGGCAGACACTGATCTTGTGCTGATATAATCAGTCCTTCAGTCTCCGATTTCAGTCCAGAGGATGCCAACCACTGATGGGTTAAAGTTTTGTCAACATCAGGATTGTTAGCTCTTTCTGGGTATTTTCTATACAGAAGCTTTTCTTGCCATTTCTTAGCCAGTTTCTGTAGCAGTTCTTTCTTTGCAGATACTTTTACTTGCTTTGTTTTTTCTCTTTTCCATTTCAGCAGTAAATGGGACTTCTGACATTTGTAGTCCATTTCTGTATCTTTGTGCATCTTTTGTAATGGAGTATGATCTTTTGATGCTTTCGTGTTTCAAAACGAGTTTGATCATCCAATCATGTGATTCCCTTAGATATGTAGATAATCCAATTGTTGCAGTTTTCAACGCAATATCTAACTGGATTAACCCACGTCCCCCTTCTTTCCTAGGGAGATATATTCTATCTGTATCTGCCTTAGGGTGATGCATTCTGTGCATGGTTAAGAATTTTCTAATTTTTGTATCGAAGATTGCTCTTACTCTGCGGTAACATTCCTTCCTTATCCTTTCCCTCATTGTCGAGTGCTTGATTCCGTCTCCTTCACAAACACATAGATATTTGTAAGTTTCCTCTTGATCAAGTTCTCTTATCACATTCCCCCGATCAAGATTAATCTCTGAACTTTTCAGCAGCTTTCCTTTGATGAACGTTGCCTTGGCGCATTTATCTAGTCCAAACTCCATTTTAATGTTATCACTGAACTACTCCACAGTGGATAATAGCCCTTGCAATTGTTCATCATTTTTTGCAAATAGTTTCAGGTCATCCATGTAGAACAAGTGATTAATGGTTTTGTCATAGACTTTATATCCATGTTTTGTTTCATTGAGCATTTTACTTAATGGTATAAGCGCGATGGAGAATAAAAGCGGTGATAAAGAGTCACCCTGAAAAATTCCACAATTAATATTAACTTCTCCAGCTTCCAGTGATTTTTTTTTACTATTCAAAAGGAGTGTCGTTTTCCATGTCTTCATACTGAATGACAGGAACCTCCTGACAACGAGAGATATTTTGAAAATCTCTAAACATTTTTCAATCCAACTGTGTGGGAAACTATCGAATGCTTTTTTTATAATCTATCCAAGCAATTGATAGATTTTTGTGTCTATTATGACAATCTTCCAGTATCATTTTGTTAACCAAAAGCTGATCCTTACAGCCATATGAGCCTCGTTTACACCCTTTCTGCTCATTGGGAAATAGATCATTTGTTATCAGATGGTCATATGTATATTCAGTTAGGACTGATGTTAAAATTTTATACATTGTGGTTAAGCAAGTTATCGGTCTGTAATTTTTGGGATTGTTTGTCTCATCATTCTTCGGAAGCAGGAATGTAATGCCGTTAACTAACCATGATGGTATATTTTCTGGCGCCTTAACTATTTGATTGTAAAGTTGGGCTAACAGCTCATGAGACTCTGTGAAGGCATTCATCCAAAAATTTGGTATTTTGGTATTTATTATTATTATTATTATTATTATTATTATTATTTGGCATTTATTATTATTTATTATTATTATTATTCTTGGAGTCTCAGTCATTGATGTTATTTAACTGGAAACTTTGTTCAAGTGAATATCAAGCCGCTACCTGTAGCCTCAGATATTCAGGACGTATCGGAGGGTTCTTGCTGTTTCCAGCAAACATGCCTTTTGAAGTGTTCCAAAATAATGCAATTATTATTATTATTATTATTGTTCTTTGAGTCTCAGTCATTGATGTTAGTTAACTGGAAAGTTTGTTGAAATTATTATTATTATTGATTGGCAGTATCGGTAGAGAGTCGGACGCCATGCTTTCCAGCATAGTTACGTCCCTTTACGGTCTGAGTTCAAATCCCGTCGAGGTTAACTTTGCCTTTCATCCTTCCGGGGTCGATAAAATAAAGTACCAGTAATGTACTGGGTAATTGCTGGCCTTGTGCCAAAAGTAGAAACAATTATTATTATTAACTTTGCCGTTCATCCTTACGGGGTCAATAAATAAAGAACCAGTAATACACTGGGTAATTGCTGGCCTTGTGCCTAACGTAGAAACAATTATTATTATTGTTACTATTTTTATTATTACTTTCTTTTCTTTTTTTTTTCTTTTCCTAATTCAATGATGTTCCAAAACAATATGAAAGAGATAATTGGCAATAAAGGTTCTGGAACAAAAGAGATAATTGGCAATAAGGGCACAAACCAACATTCATACATACGTCATCGTGCCACTGTAATAGAGCCAAACAAAGAATTTAGTCCTGACTGCTGGAACGTACGGACGCTGCTTGACGGATTCCTTGGAGCGTCCTGAACGAAGGACCGCTCTTGTTGCAAAGGAGCTTCGACGTTACGATCTTGACATCGTGGCTTTATCTGAGACGAGGTTAGCTGGAGATGGTCATCTTACAGAATTTTGTGGAGAATATACATTCTTCTGGAAAGGAATAGATGAAGGAACCAGAAGAGAGGCTGGGGTAGCATTTGCTGTTAAGACTGTTCTTGTGAATAAATTAGAAGAATTCCCAGTAGGGATTAGTGAGCGTCTTATGTCCACGAGAATTCCGCTGGACAAAGGAAGATATGCGACCCTGGTGAGTGTGTATGCTCCAACTATGAATTCTGTCGATGAAGAAAAAGTGTCCTTTTACCATGCCTTGAAAGGTGTTTTAAGAAATATTTGTCAGGCAGACAAAGTCATCGTGCTTGGTGACTTTAATGCTAGAGTGGGTAGGGATTTTAACACATGGAATGTAATCGGAAGGCATGGGGTGGGAAAGTATAACAACAATGGTATGCTCCTGCTGCAGATGTGTGAGGAGCTGGATCTGTGTGTTACCAACACCATGTTCCAACAAAAGAACAAATTTACGACCACATGGATGCATCCTGCATCTAAGGAATGGCATCTTTTGGACTACGTGCTAGTCAGTATGCGTGACAGACAGGATGTGCAGTGTGTTCGTGCTCTTCGTGGAGCTGAGTGCTGGACGGACCACCGCCTGGTACGCGCAAAAGTGAAACTAATCACTAAACGTAAAATCCGGGCTCCTGGTGTTGCCTTGCCCAGAAGATTGAATGCTGCTCGTCTCAAGGATAAAAATGTGAAGAGGACATTGCAAGAAGAGATGCAGGTTCCAGATCTTGGTGAGGATTGGCCGTCCCTTAAAAAGTCGGTTTATGATGTAGGCATGCGTGTTCTGGGATTGGTGCAGAGAAAACATCAAGACTGGTTTAATGAGAATGATGAACATATAGAAGACTTGTTGGCTGATAAGAGGAGTGCTCTGTCACGATACTTGACGGCAAAACCACAGGAGAAGAATATGTTGCATAAGGAACTCAAGGATGTGAAATCACGTGTTAGGCGGAGTCTTTCTCAGATGAAGGATCAGTAGTGGAGTGAGAAGGCTGATGAGATACAAACTGCGTCAGATTCCAATAACACAAAGCTGTTGTATAGTATCTTGCGTGAAGTTTATGGAGCGTCTTCTCTGGTGACACCGCTTCGCAGCAAAGATAACAAAGAACTTCTTCGTGACTCACAAGTAATTCTACGAAGGTGGCGAGAGCACTTTGATGATCTTTTGAATCAGCCGTCTGTCGTCAATGAATATTTCCTCAATCTCATTCCAGGAAGTCCTGTGAAAGTAGCTCTCGTAGAACCTCCGAAGCTTGTGGAGGTTGCAGTGGCTATCTCGAAGCTGAATTATGAAAGGTCTCCAGGTATGGATGGCATACATGCTAAGCTCCTACAATATCGTGGTGAGAGACTCCTGCAACATCTTCACTCTTTTTTTGGCAGGATATGGGCTAATGAATCCGTACCTGAGGACTGGAGTGATGCAGTAATGGTGGTCTTGTACAGGGGAAAGTGTAACTGAGATGATTTTGGGAACTACAGAGGTATATCATTGTTTTATGTAGGGTACTTCTGGACCGTCTGCTGACACACATTGACTGAAAGTCAATCTGGTTTTCGTGCTGGACGCGGCACCACTGACAGCTAGACAGCTCCAGGAGAAGTGCATGGAACAAGGTTTGGAACTGTATCAGGTTTTTGTCGATCTGACAAAAGCTTTCGATACTGTTAGCAGAAATGCATTATGGAAGGTTCTCCAGAAACTTGGTTGCCTTGATAAGTTCCTTGCTTTAGTTGGGTCTTTCCATGACGACATGAAGGCTTGGATTAATGTCGGAGATAACATGTCGGAGCCTATATCAGTAAAAGATGGAGTGAAATAGGGGGAGATTCCAGCACCGACCCTGTTTGCCATATACTTTGCAATGTTTTTCTGTATTGCATTCAGGAATTGCGAGCATGGTGTTTACACCCGATATCGAACCTCAGGCAGCATATTTAACATCAGGCGCTTTGCTGCAAAAACAATAGTATTTACATCAATCATAAAAGTCCTCTTGTATGCAGATGATTACGATCTTGTAGCACACACAGAGAGTGATATGCAGCACATTTTGAATGCATTTTCTGATGCTTGCACTGCCCTAGGATTGACTGTCAGTCTCAGGAAAACCGTCATGTACCAACCTGCCCCTGGTAAGCAGTACAGTGAACCAAATATCTATGTGTATGGTAAACGACTTGGAGTGGTTGATCAGTTTGTCTACCTGGGAAGCACTGTCAATTGATACAGCAACCTTGATAGTGAAATCCCACTCAGGATAAGGAAAGCAAGTGATGCTTTCAGAAAGCTAGAAAGGCGACTCTTGGGTCGGCGAGACCTATGCAAGAAGACAAAGGTAAAGGTGTACAAGGCATGTGCGCTCTCTTCTTTATGCCTGCGAGATCTGGGTCACATATCGACACCACCTTAAGCAATTGGAGCGTTTCCATCAGATGTGTCTCAGACGGATCCATGGCGTTCACTGGAGGGACCACATCAGTGATGTCGAGATTTTGGAAAGCTCTATGTGTGACAGTACAGAAGCTCTTGTGCTTAAGCAACGACTCCGTTGGAGTGGTCACCTTGCCAGGATGAAGGATTCTAGAATACCAAAACAACTCTTTTATGGAGAGTTAGTTAAAGGAAAACGACCGCCACATAAACTCAAAAAGAGGTATAAGGATTCCTTGAAAGCCTCTCTGAAAGTCGCTAACATCTCTGCTGATACATGGGAAAATGTTGCTGCTGATCGTAATAAATGGAGAAAACTGTATATGAGGGAAAAGTTGCCTTTGAGACATCTCGAATCGCATACGAGAAAGTAACGCGGGATGTGAGGAAGGGCATTGCTGTTGCACTTCCAGACGGCGAAGGTCCTCCTATGGTGCTGACATGCAGCGTCTATGCGAGACTCTGCCTAAGCAAAGCTGGACTCGAAATCATCTTTGCAGTCATAAAGTAAGACCAGTGGTTGACTACCAGACTGCTGTTGGAGATGCTACTCATCATGCTTGCCAAGCATGTGGTCGAGAATGTAAATCAGCAGGAGGGCTCAAACGACATGCAAAAGTACATGAAGTCCAACCATAGCCTGCTATTCCCAGTGAATGTTTTGGTTGCCGACTCTGTGCAAGACATTTTAGATCATTGGCTGGGCTAAAAAGCCACATTCGATCGCAGCGCTGTTAATTGCTATCGTGTGTGTATAGATATGATTGTGTGTGTGTGTGTGTGTGTGTGTGTGTGTGTGTGTGTGTGTGTGTGTGTGTGTGTGTGTGTGTGTGTGTGTGTGTGTGTGTGTGTGTGCGCGTGTGTGTGTGTGTGTGTGTGTGTGTGTGTGTGTGTGTATATATATATATATATATTAATATTGTTGCTGTTGTTATTATTGTTGTTATTACTATTATTATTATTAATGTTATTATTATGTTTTTTTTCCTCGTGCAATGGTCATACTCGATAACGAGGGGGCAGCCATCATGTATGTATGTATATATGTATGTATGTATGTATGTATGTATGTATGTATGTATGTATGTATGTATGTATGTATGTATGTATGTATGTATGTATGTACGTATGTATGTATGTATGTTCTTCTGGTTTTATAATTTCACAAATTTTTGCCGATAGAGAGAGTCGGTTTCTAACATAGTTACAAGACTCTCTCATTGGAATTTACACAAAATCAACTAAGTAGATATGTCTGCATGTCTGCATGCATGCATGTGTAGGTATGGATGTTATTGTGTGTGTGGATGTGTATGTTTTGAGTTGTATGTGTGCATGTGTATCTGTACATGTGTATATGCAGTTATTAGATGCACAATTTTTGGAATGTTTTACATATATTTACAGTTCCATTAATGGATTGTACTTGTAATTTCCTAACTAGTTGTGTTCTTTCGGTTCCTGTGAAGCCCAGCTTCTCAAGATTTGTATTGAGGCAGTTACTAACATATCCCAGTGCCCCAATAATTACAGGCATAAACATGAAGGTATAATCAGGGTGGAATATCTGCAGATTTCTCATTAGTTCTACATAAATATTCTCCTTTTCGCTAATATTGGCATCTGCTGTGCAGCTAACTTCCACTACTGTGCATGCCTTCTTTTCTCTGTCCCATATCATTATATCTGGTCTGTTAAGCCTGCATTTTATTGGGGTTTATACTGGAACATTCCACCAGTACTCTTTCATATTATGTATGTATATGTCTTCCACATTGTTGTAGCTTTCAATGTGTTTATCATCCGGGTTATCTTTTCTACGGATTGCTTTGTACAGTGTTTAGGCCACTACATCATGCCTCATAGGTAGATAGTACCGCGATGACATCTTTGGACAGCTGCTTATGACATGGGTGACATCTTCGATGTTAATTCTGCAGAGTCTGCACTTGTCACATCTAGGTGTTTTGTCTGCATCCCTCTCTCTTTTGTGAATCAGGTATTTCGTGTTGATTTCCTGTTTTTGAATTGCAAAAGCGTATCCTTCAAATTGGAAGCCAATATAGCGGTTGTTGGTCCAAGATAGACTACTTTCCTTATCTATATTACTCTCACTCTGGAGCTTCCTGGCAACATATCCATGCATGATTTTTTTATGATAAGCATGAAGTTTTTCACTCATGGATTTACTGCAGTACTGCTGAGCGACTTCCCTGGGTGTGAGTTTTTGATTATCACACAGGGAATATCTTTCAAGGAGTTCCTTCCCAACTCTCATGATCTTATCTGTTTCATGCAGATAGATTTGCTCGAGAGACGGGCTCCTACGCTACGAGGTTCGTAGATGTTGTCGGAGGGATATGATGCGACATTCAAATGCTGTCTGGACTGATGTTAGGCCTCTGCCTCCCTGCCTATGTTTCAAGTAAAGGCGGTCTATGTCACTGTTGACGTAGTTTTTTGCCAAGTGGGTGTCTTTGTTCTTGGGGACCAGTAATGTTTGAGCTAATGTCAACCATTCTGGTATAAGTGTATCTCCCTTATGAACTTGTTGGTAGAGGTCGGTAAGATACCTCCGATAGAATATCAGTTTTTTGTACCAGTAACCGACAATCATGTCTCTTCCTGGTGTTTTCTTATCTTGGAGTTTTCCTATCTCAGTCTCCAGAGTACCCTCACTTATTTCGTATGTTTTTGTCGTACCGTAGGGGCAATACTTATGTATGTATGTATGTATGTATGTATGTATGTCAAAGGGCAAAGGAGCTCTTAAGAGTCAATGGCCATCCAAAATCACCGGGAGAGATGATCCCTTAGCCTTTGTCAAGGCGAAATTCTAGGAGGAGGAAAACTCTGATATAACACCTGCAACCCTGATGGTATCCAATGATGTTGACTTCTTCTTCTTTTTGGTAAATATCATTTTGGTTAAGAGAGTGGGACTGGCTTTGTGCAGTGCCTTTGATCACTATAAAAGCTTCACGGCACAGGCATTGCTTTATATCTGGAGATCTCTCTGCACTTGTCGTCACATGGTACCATGGGGCCAGCACTATGTGTCAATACTTGT
>OZ024743.1:213281557-213289057 GCA_964016885.1 Eledone cirrhosa
CGTTACGTTACGCGAGCGGAGGTGTCGCCTTGACAAGTTCGGCTATTTATTCACAAGGCTAAAAATTCTAATTTAGTCCAGAAATAGCCGTCGAAACGGCTTGAGCTCTGCCGTCGGCGTCATACTTTTTCCTATTTCCTACTCTACTACCCTAAGTATTGAGTACTCTGGTGCGTTATGGTCCATCTGGTTCCTTACCACAATTCCTTTGTTACATATATATATATATATCGGAGTGAATTCTAACCTGTTGACTTGTACGTAGAGTGCTCTAGGGTCGTCTGAAATATTCATAGGCTGACTATGCAGGAATGATGCTAGAGCTGTAAAATCACGCATGTATTCATTTCGAATCTTACTAATAACTGCATTGTTTCTTTCCTGGGATTACTTTGAAAAATAAACCTCATTTGCTCTTTCCATGAGAGTATCTTGGACAGCTTATGAACTTTTCAGCCGATCCTGTTAAATAAGAAAAACACCCGTGTGACTGAATTCAAAAAAATACTTTACGATCACGGCTGTCATTTGTACTTCCAACAACATTACTAGTACCAACATCGATACCAAGATTAACGTTACTTCCACGTCTCTGAGTTATTTATGACGAGCTCAGATATCGCAGCTCTTAACCCATCTCCGGTGTTACTCTGAATGCTCATCATTGCAACGGACAGAGATCCCATCACATCCTTATATTCTTCCCAACTTTGAATTAAATACATTTCCTCAGTTATCCATAATTAAAATGGTAACTTCGAGAATTCTATTCCAGCAAGGGTTTTCTTCTTTTTTCACACTTAACATCAACTCCATCAACCCTACAAGTCAACCGAAGACCTGAAAGTACTCATTATTATTTCCCTCTTATGAGCAACTAGGTAATTAGCAAAGTTGTTAGAACGTTGGATAGTGCTTTGTGGTATTCGTTCTAGCTCTCTGCCCTCTGAGTTAAAATCCTGCCGAAGTCAACTTTGCCTTTCATCATTTTGAGGTCGATAAAATAATATACTATAGTCAAGTACTGGAGGCGATTATTCTTCTATAAGTCTTTCTCACTTCCTCTCTCTCTCTCTCTCTCTCTCTCTCTCTCTCTCTCTCTCTCTCTCTCTCTCTCTCTCTCTCTCTCTCTCTCTCTCTCTCTCTCTATCTCTCTAACACACACGCACACACAGTCTCTTTCTAACTTTCAACCCTTCTCTGGAAGAAATCTGATGTATTTAGACCTGGAGAGGGATGATCTCCGCCAAGGTTTAAAAATGCCTATGAAATGCCTATGTCAATACGGTGCCCCTACGACTCCTTCAGGAGTCACGGGGACTATACTAATATCATGACCAAGTAATAATATTATAACACAAATAAAGTAAATTTTGTTATAATAAATACATTTTAAAGTATTGTATGGAATCAACAATACAATACAATCAATAAATTCTTGAAAAGCATTGCAGCAAACTTACAGTTCTGTAAAATGTCTCGAATATGATCCATACAATATCTTATCGATTACAAACCGACGATCGTGGAATCGAAGATAAACAATCATTCCAAGAACAGACATGGTAAATATTGGAAGAACGTTACATTTGAAACGGCGTTCTAATATGAAAAAATGGCACACTACAAATGAGTTGACATTTACAGGTTTTGGCTATTAGCTGTAAAAACGTGCCTTTTGAAGTAAAAAAGGAAACATACTTCAACAAGAAATATCCATTAACATAAATTAATTTAAACAAATTATTTTTGTATTTTTTTATTGTTTTCAATCTCCTAAAACATGTATGTATGTATGTATGTATGTATGTATGTATGTATGTATGTATGTATGTATGTATGTATGTATGTATGTATGCATGTATGTATGTATGTATGTATGTATGTATGTGTGTATGTATGTATATAAGGTATGTATGTTTATATGAATGTATGTATGTATTTATGTATTTATGCATGCATGTATGTATGTATTTATATATGTAAGTTGTTCTTCTTCTTCTGAGAGAGAGAGAGAGGGGAAAGAGAGGGGAGAGAGAGGGGAGAGAGAGGGGGAGGAGGGCGGTTTCTAACATAGAAACAAGACTCCTTCATTGGAATTTAGACAACATCAAGTAGGCAAATATGTATGTCTGTATGAGTCTCTCTCTCTCTGCTGTTAATTATATGTCCAAGAGCCCCAATGTATGTATGTATGTATGTATGTATGTATGTATGTATGTATGTATGTATGTATGTATGTATGTATGTATGTATGTATGCATGGATGCATGTATACTTCTATACATGTACGATTATATGTTATGTATGCACCTATTTACGCGTGTGTATGTGGCTATATATATATATATATATATATATATATATATATATATATATATATATATATATATATGTGTGTGTGTGTGTGTGTGTGCTTGTGTGTTTAAGAGTACGTACATTTATATCGATTTATCGATTTTTGTTCAGCTGTTTATCAATTTTTATTTATATACACACTTCTATGCAGATATTTCGCTTCAGTTTCTTCCTTAATCTTGCTCACACAAGCTACACACACACGCACACACACACGCACACGCACACACACACACACACACACACACACACACCTTATGCCTGCCCTACACTGAATCCATCAACAGAGTTGTGAGCATCGTTTTAAGGCAGCATGTCAACATTATCACTTTTCAAAGCATTAAGACCCAATGCTTAACCCTATCATGGAAACAGTGACGTAATCCAACCATGATATCTCTAAACAACACAAAAAACACCTTTAGAGTTACTACAGATAGAAGACCTCATAAGGTTGTCATGTCTGATGGCGACCCCAGGTATTGACAAACAGTAAAGATTAGGATTTCTTCTTTATGTTAGCTCCGATATGTCGCTGACTTCCTGAAAAATCTCAAATAAGACAAACATCGACGTACAATGCTTATGTATGAAATATTGTTGTGGCTGCTGCTTGCCTGCGACTTCTGCACACAGACATTCGCCCCCCCTCCTCCTCCTCATTCTTCTTCTTCTTCTTCTTCTTCTTCTTCTTCTTCTTCTTCTTCTTCTTCCAATAAGAAAGGCAACGTAAATAAGAGTGATGTATTACAGTGTGTGTAACCCATCCCCTCAAGGTCCGTACCGAAGTGGGTGTAATCTAGGCCCTCCTGCGCCGACCGCAGTATGTGTAACCTACCCGGCTTCTGCGCCTTTGTGCCATCTTTGTGGGATAATGTCAGAAACTATTATAAATATTATAAATATGATATTATTATAAATATGAAGGAGGACACAAGGAACGGAAGAAGGGTGAAAAGTGGGTTTCCATATCAGATTAAATATAACTGCTTGACTATGGTTAATTAGTTGATTATACAACGGAGTGATTGTATTTATTATCTAAGGAATAGAACTGGAGTGGTGGAGTGAAAACTATATGGTTGGCGTTTAATTTGCAGCATGACCCTATAAACAGTACAATGGTGTGTATATCTCCCTCCCTCCCTACCTACCTACCTACCTACCTACCTACCTACCTACCTACCTACCTACCTACCTACCTACCTACCTACCTACCCACCCACCAACACACCTATCTCCCTACCTACCTACCTACCTACCTACCTACCTACCTACCTACCTACCTACCTACCTACCTACCTACCTACCTACCTACCTACCTACCTACCTACCTACTTTGCAGCATGACCCTATTACAGTACAATGGTGTGTATATCTCCCTACCTACCTACCTACCTACCTACCTACCTACCTACCTACCTATCTAAAAACAATTTCCAAAACACCCGTACCGCAAACACAACCCGAAAATATACCCATCCCCTCCAACGCGGAAGATGACCCTAGTTCGTCGCCAGACGAGGAGGAGCACTTCCACACAATCAAAAGAAAAAAAAAAAAACACACCTCAGACACACAAATGAAAACAACCCCTCCCCAAAACATAACACTGACACCAACACAAAAGAGCTCACAACAACAGCAAACAAAAAACTCCACACAAAAACAAAAACATGCATACACAAACATAAACACAAGAAACAAAAAACTGTTAAACATTGTGTACAACAACAATCTAATAAAAACACAAGGGCCTAACTTCACCCAGGCAGGGGATTTCCCCCACCTCAAAATGATTAAGGCCCCACAGGACACCTATAAAACTTTAAAAAACAATTTTAAAGAGGACGTGGGTCCCCCCTGCGTCGGGCCCATTAACCGCGTCCTCCTAAAAAACTATCGCACCCCCTCCCCAAACACCCACACAACTCCAAGCTCCCCAACCACACAACACACAGATGCCCCTACACTTCCACAAACCACCACCCCACCCAACAACCCATCCCCCATCCTAATGGAAATTGTGCAGCCCGATACCCGGGACGCAGAGAGGTAAGTGCCTTTTCTCTTCACCACCAACATGGCTATGCTAAGAGTAGGCTGTTTAAATGCGCGTGGCCTGGGCTCAACTTGGAAGCAAGCAATGCTTCTAAATGACCTCAGGTCACAACGTATAGATGTGATGGTTATTTACGAGGCCCGGATCAGCAACGTGCGACAGCTGGTCCCCACCTTTGATGACTTTGAGATGCACGCATCTCTCTGTCAGCCCGGAGGTGGGGGTGGAGTTGTCGTTCTGCTGCAAAAACATCTGGGTCTCGCAACACAGATGGTACATTTGGACGGGGAGGGTCGACTAGTGGTTCTGGACCTTGGCAGTGGTAAAGGCGGAGCGTTTAGGTTGGTAGCCGCCTACGGCCCTTTCGGGTCAATGCGGCCGGACTTCTTCCATCGTCTGGAGACTTTTCTAGGCACGTCCCGCTCCTTGCTATTAGTGGGGGACTGGAATGGTATCCTAGATGCACGCTGGGACTACGTAGGGGCCTGTCCCGATAGAGAGGAGTGTAATAGCCTCAAAGGGTTAATCGGTCGATTTGACCTGGCCGATAGATATCGACTAGATTTTCTGACTGCGGCAACCTGGACTTGGGCAAATCGTAGCGGAACATCTAGGTCGTACCTAGATAGGTTCTTAGTTAGAATTAAGGATAAGGACTTTTTAAGTTGTCCAAAAATGCGCATGGTTGGCTATTCACACCACAAATTAGTGACCTGCATGGTCAACCTTGACAGAACTCATAGACAGGGACCCGGTTACTGGAAGCTCAACTTGTCCTTACCGGCAAGTAAGGCTTACAGGAACCGGATTAGCACTTTAGTTAAGGAGCGGTTGACGGGCGCCATCGTCAACAGCAGGTGGTGGGGATCTCTCAAAAGAGAGATTCGAGTTGTCTCTATAGAATTTAGTAAGGAGTTAGCCTCCAATAGAAATAGGAAGGAAAGGGAGTTGGTAGATAGTGTAGAAGAGGCAATTAGAAGCGGCGACGTGGCCAGAGTGCTAGCGTCGAGAACGGCCCTGGGCCAGTTCTTCGACGCGAAACACGAAGGCTGCATCGTCCGAAGCAAAATACGTGCTCTGGGAAACGAGGGGACCAAAGCTGTTAGCTGGGCCCGCGTGACAGAAGCCAAAAGAGGGAGCAGATCCACTATCCGGTCTTTGCGAGACCAGGATGGACGGGTGATCCTTGAACCTAAGCAGATGTGCGAGGCTTTTCAAAAGCACTTTGCCGAATTGTTCGGAAGGGGCGGGGGGCCGGTTGGGGACGTGGACTTCGGTCCATACCTCGACGGCCTGCCGCGTCTCTCGGACAGAGAGGCGAAATCCTACGAGGAGCCGATTTCAGCCGCTGAGATAGAGGACGTGCTGAGCCAATGCGGCAAACGCAAATCCCCGGGTCTCGATGGTCTTCCATACGAACTATATCTAGCTATGCCGGACTTGTTCCCCGAACTCCTCGAGGCGGTCTACTGCAACTGGCGACAGAACGGGAGAATTCCCTGTGCTGTGACCAAGGGCGTAGTCACGCTAGTGAGGAAGGACGAGAACAAGGGGGACGATATAAATAATTTCAGGCCCATAACTCTGCTAAATACAGAGTTACAGATTTTGGCCAAGGTGCTAGCAAAGAGGTTGGCGCTTGTCGTGGGCAACCTGGTGGGAGATGCGCAGACATGTGCTATCCCGTCCAGGTCCATCCACGATAACCTCCACCTCATGCGATACATCATAGAGAGGGTTGCGAACGCACCCGGCTTTGGTGGGGCCCTGATCAACTTGGATCAATCTAAGGCATTCGATAGGGTCGACCATGGTTACCTGGATGCGGTGCTAGCGGCGGCAGGCTTCGGACCCGTTTTCAGGGGCTGGATCAATGCCATGCACAGCAGCCGCATCTGCTCTAGGGTCAAGGTGAACGGCTACCTCTCGGAGCCGTTCGAAATCGCGCGGTCCATCCGACAGGGGTGCCCTCTCTCCTCCCTTCTGTATGTAGTGACTCTAGAGCCACTGCTGCGGAAGTTGGAGTTGTTGCAGGGCATCCTGTTGGAACCGGGATTGCGGAAAGCGGTGTCAGCCTACGCCGATGACGTAACAGTAATGGTGTCGACGGCCTCGGAAATCGGGGCGATCGGCACCTTATTGTAGGAGTACGAAAAGTTTACAGGGGCTAAGCTGAACCGGGACAAGTCGATCGGTCTGCAACTCAGCACGTGGAGGGGCAGATCGATGCCCTCCGATGGCGTCGTCGGGCGCTGGACGGCGGGCCCGGTGAAATTGCTCGGGGTCTGGTTCGGACCAGACCTCCAGGTGGAGAAGAACTGGGGTGAGGTGACGAGCAGGGTGTTTGCAATGACCCAGAAGTGGGCCGAGTGCAAACTGTCCCTGAAAGGTCGGGCGGAGGTGGCGAACACTTATATAGCGTCCGTCATCTACTACCGCCTGACCGTGGTGCCTTGCCCAAGGGAAACGCTCGCCAAAATGGAGCGCGCACTCTTCCAATTCCTTTGGAAGAAGCGGGCTCCTATGCTGAGGAGATCCATCTGCTGTCAACACCCTTCGAAAGGAGGGCTGGGGATGCCGTGGCTGATGATACGTAAACACGCATTAAGGCTACGGCACCTTCAGGTATTCCTCTCCGGTCAACCGATGTGGGCCCCGTTTGTGAGGCGAGCCTTTCCCAGACTCGTCTCACTCACCGAGCTGCAATCCTGGGTCAAGCAAAGACCGAGAAAACTGGGCGCCTGGCACACCGAGTGTGCCCAGGCGCTCACGGCTCTCTGGCAGGCGGACCCGGCTGTCAGTGGAGAATCCACCTCGTCATTCTATAGAGGGCTGGTGGTTAGCAGGTGCGACGACGCCCTCGGAGAAGCCCTAGGCATGGAGGAAGACGAACTGGCCAACCTGTTCGGTAGGACATTCAGCCCGAGACCCATGGATAACTTCCAGAGGTCCCTGGCCTGGCAATGCTACAGAAGGGCTCTGCCCGTTCGAGAAAGGCTCTACAGACACGGGCGCCCGGGTAGGGACCCATCGAAAAAGGTCTGTCCCAGATGCGTGTGCGACGAGGAAACCGTTGCACA
>OZ024743.1:213296557-213329057 GCA_964016885.1 Eledone cirrhosa
AAATCATTACGAACTACCAACCCAATCCGCTTACAAACTTGACCTGGTATTCTGACACAACGAAACTAATCCCATGCTCCCCTACCATAATCTGAACTTATCCAAACCACTCGAAACGCTGCAATCAGCCCTCAATTCATTCGAAACATTTAATCATCTAACGAAGCGACAAGCCTATTGGGTGACTTATATCTGTAACTCAATCGGCGAGCCTGATCACATAGGTATCTGTGAATACCTACTCGTTACTTCACGAGTTGTTAATTCGGCTGATCGAACAAACGAGTGTTCATCTTTGAAACCGACGGAGAATCAATACTTTCCTCGGTGGTGGCAGTTACAGGACGTGCAGACCTTGGATAATCTTCAACACTCTCTCATCCCTCTTAAATTCAGCTGCCCACTTTTACACTGTTGATAAAACTGAAGCGTCACCCCCTTATGTATCAACAATGTTGGCATGTATGTCCTTGGGGCTAAACTATTTCTCTGCAGGTACTTCACAATACCACGATGCCAAATTTTGTCCATTTTCAAGAGAAGTTGCCACAAGTTACATTTGAAGTCTTCTTTGAACAGTCAGATATTAGAGGAGTTGAAATTAATGCATGCAAGATTTCACAGCCCTAGCATCTCTCCTCCATAGTCAGCCTATAAACCTTTAAGCCCACCCTAGTATATCTTCTTCTTCTTCTTCTTCTTCTTCTTCTTCTTCTTCTTCTTCTTCTTCTTCTTCTTCTTCTTCTTCTTCTTCTTCTTCTTCTTCTTCTTCTTCTTCTTCTTCTTCTTCTTCTTCTTCTTCTTCTTCTTCTTCTTCTTCTTCTTCTTCTTCATGACTATTGAAGATAGCGAGTTTGGCTTTTACACTCACCTCCTGATTACCGAATGCGCATTACTGCACCAGCTTCGGCAATTCCTGCACCAGCTTCGGCAATTCCTGCAACTAACCATCATATCTGGTGGACCTATCGCTATCCACCATCTGTGACCCGTTCTCTAGCAGAACAGCCCTGTCGAGAACCCTCGTATATAACTTGTTAATATTTATGAGGAATGCGTATCTATTTATGATTAAACACGTGTGAGTGTGTGACTGTGAGTTAGAGCAGGGAAATATATCTGTAATGATATGCAAATACTTGCAGTATATCAAACTGACCTGGCGTTATTGATTTGTATGATTGTGAAAGATATTTTAAGGTTTTGATACTTCCATTTCGTGCAACGCTATCAATGATTAAATAGATATTCTACTGTACACACTTTCACATCACATCTACTTATACACACTGATATATTTATTCACAGGCCTGTATATTTTAGCGTATGTATATACATACTGCATTCACGTGCGCATACACACACGTGCACAAGTATATATATATATAGTCTTCAAATTTATTATTATTACTATATATATATATATATATATATATATATAAACGGAAAAAATGAAACGATATTTCATTTCCCACTCTTAGTACGGCTGTTACTTAAATATAAGTATATAGTAATAATAATAAATTTGAAGACTAAAATCCAAAGAGGGCTCGATAAGGATAAATATATATCAAATATATAAGAACCGTAGAGCAAATATTTATTAAAATAACAGATTAAAGTTTAAGCAAAGAATCGCTGCTTTCACCTTTAACGGGATCTTCTGAAACTAACAAAGTCAATCTGTGAACGCAGAAGTGAATATTTCAAAAAACATTGCAATCGGAGGAAGACAGGAAGACGATACATTGGTTCGTGGAAAAGTTCCCTGGCAAAGAACGGGGAAAAACGAATATAATACGTCATTATTTGGAGCGGTGAAAAACAATTACACGCAAAGACAAAACCACGTTTATGGTATAAAAGAAGTCGTAGACTAATATTCTATTAAGTGGTTCATAGAGACGTTCTCAGGCAATGAACGGAAAAAAACGAAGATAATACGTCATATGTGGAGCATGGAGAACAATTGCACGCAAAAACAAAACCACGTAAATGGTATAACTGAAGTCGTAGACTAAAGTTCTAACTAGGAAACCGAATGATTCTCGGCTTCAGAGTTAAGAATAAAGTAAATAAAATACGTACATACACAAGCATACGCGAAAACACTCACCATAGGTATACAAATACACGCACATATATATGTGTGTGTGTGCGTGTATACAAATAATTAAATAAACATATAAATAAATAAATTCGTATATAACAAGCGCACACACATACCTACATGTAAATACACATATGTTCGGGGACGTACGTCAATCAAAACACGAAGTACACATATACACACACCCTACATACGTACGAACCCGCATACTCACACAGACGCAAAACTCACGTATACACATAACCAAAAGCATATGTACCAGAATATATAAAATATACGCCAAAACATATACAATCAAATATACGTACGAGAAAGTATACGTACCTTCACAAAACATACAGGTAATATATACTTACCTATACAAATAAGTAATGCTATAAACATAACATATACTTAGCTACCACATCAAAACGTAAAATATTAGGGTATAATGTGGGGCTGTAATACAGGAAAGTTTTGTGCAATTTATGTTTACAAGCCGAAATTGCCTCAGATTTTTTGTTTAAGATGTGGTCTGTGGTGTAGAGTATTTCTAGAGCCTCAGTGGGCAGAGGTCACATGGTCTTTTATTTCCGTTATGCGATCTAGCCCTAGCTAGGATCTCCCAGTGTAACTTATATTGGGTGTGGTTGTCTTTTAGACTCCAGATATAAGCTGAAAGTGACGTCACATTCCTTCTTAGAGGGTAACGAAAAGAATGGGTATGCATGTAAAGACGCTGCTTGAATCTATTGGCGGTCAACCCTATGTAGGCCCTACAGGACGTGGGTGTTTCAACCTTACATTTGTAGACAATGTTACCAGAGAGGCATTTCCCGGATAGGGGGCAGTCAACCCGATTCCTACAATTACAGTTAGTACTAACTACAGGGTTGCACGTGTTCCTACGACTAGGTAGTTTAGCTAAATTTGAAGCTGTGATGTTATGTGCAAGGTTAGGAGTCGTAGAGTAAGGAATTTTAATAGTATTTCTATTAAAAATGTTACTATATTTATGCGTAGGGGGAAAATGCTTCGTAATAAGGGATAGAAAAATCTTAGCTAATGGTGTGGCCACCTCCATATTATATGGTGGGTTATACCATATAATTGTTTCTACTTTAGGCACAAGGCCAGCAATTATCCAGTGCATTACTGGTACTTTATTTTATCGACCCCGTAAGGATGAAAGGCAAAGTCAACCTCGGCGGGATTTGAACTCAGATCATAAAGGGACGTAACTATGTTGGAAAGCATGGCGTCCGACCCTCTACCGATACTGCCAATCCACCGCCCTATACCATATAATGCGTCGGGATCTATTTCTTCTAGGTCTATTCTCGTACTCTGTATATGCTACCTTATCGATAAATCCACTCCGAGCAAGAGCTTCATTGTAATATGTGGAATGGTCGTTGAAAATATGTTACATGTATAAGACCCAAAGTAGATATTTGGTGGATACTTTATGGCCTAATTGACTTTGAACAAGACACTTTGATCTCAGTAGGAAAATCCTCCAGAGATATATTTAGTGGGACTAACGTCGAAATTCTGGTGCAGATGAGCCCAGAACGTATAATGAAAATCCCACAGAGAGTACCTCTGGATGGACAGACCTACTTAAACATTTCGGTTGAGGGTAGGCGGTCCACATGTTACCACTGCGCAAGCAGAGGTCACCTAAGGGCTGCCTGTCTTCAATTGACAAAAAACCCCCACTTTTACCAACACCACAAATAACAACACAATCACCACCACCACCACAACGACAAGAAAAAACAACAGAGAACACTATTCCACCCAACCTCTCCCCACCCAAAACAAATACAAAAAGACACACAGACACTACAGAACCCCAAAACATACCCCTACCCATCAACACGGATGAGGAACCCCTATCGACGGCACCCAGAGGCGATGAGGAGGAACCCTTTCAACCGGTGAAAAGAATAAAAAGAAAGAACCGCATGAACAAAAACGAAATAAACACACACACACCAGCACAAACAGCACACAAATCACAAACAAAAGTTCCCCCTCCAGAAAACAAAACACCCACAACAAAGAGAAAACACATGCAGGAACCACAGACAAAAACAAACACAACACAAGAAAAGTACACATACACTTACATAAACGAAGAAAATAGAACACTGATGGAGACCATCAGAAACAACCCTTTGGTCAAAACCGAAAGGAAAACTTTGGATAGCTCCAACAAAAACAAAAAAATGAACCTAAAACTGATCAGGGTCCATATAGGAACTTATAGATCCCTAAAAGAAACATTTGTAGAGGACGTGGGGAATGCCTGCGTGAAACCAATCAACCGCGTCCTCTACAAAGGCCTCCCCACCACAGGCACCCCCACCCAAGTCATCCCCACCCCACCAGACACCCCTTCCCCACCAAATACCTCCGTCCCCACCCCGCCAGAAACCACCACCCCACCCAACAACCCATCCCCCACCCTCATGGAAATTGTGCAGCCCGATACCCGTGACGCAGAGATGTAAGTGCCTTTTCTCTTCACCACCAACAGGGCAATGCTAAGAGTAGGCTGTTTAAATGCGCGTGGCCTGGGCTCAACTTGGAAGCAAGCAATGCTTCTAAATGACCTCAGCTCACAACGTATAGATGTGATGGTTATTTGCGAGGCCCGGATCAGCAACGTGCGACAGCTGGCCCCCACCTTTGATGATTTGAGATGCACGCATCTCTCTGTCAGCCCGGCGGTGGGGGTGGGGTTGTCGTTCTGCTGCAAAAACATCTGGGTCTCGCAACACAGATGGTACATTTGGACCCGGAGGGTCGACTAGTGGTTCTGGACCTTGGCAGTGGTGAAGGCGGAGCGTTTAGGTTGGTAGCCGCCTACGGCCCTTTGGGGTCAATGCGGCCGGACTTCTTCCATCGTCTGGGGACTTTTCTAGGGACGTCCCGCTCCTTGCTATTAGTGGGGGACTGGAATGGTATCCTAGATGCACGCTGGGACTACGTAGGAGCCTGTCCCGATAGAGAGGGGTGTAATAGCCTCAAAGGGTTAATCGGTCGATTTGACCTGGCCGATAGATATCCACTAGATTTTCCGACTGCGCCAACCTGGACTTGGGCAAATCGTAGTGGATCATCTACGTCGTACCTAGATATGTTCTTAGTTAGAATTAAGGATAAGGACTTTTTAAGTTGTCCAAAAATGCGCATGGTTGGCTATTCAGACCACAAGTTAGTGACCTGCATGGTCAACCTTGACAGAACGCATAGACAGGGACCCGGTTACTGGAGGCTCAACTTGTCCTTACCGGCAAGTAAGGCTTACAGGAACCGGATTAGCACTTTAGTTAAGGAGCGGTTGACGGGCGCCATCGTCAACAGCAGGTGGTGGGGATCTCTCAAAAGAGAGATTAGAGTAGGCTCTATAGAATTTAGTAAGGAGTTAGCCTCAAATAGAAATAGGAAGGAAAGGGAGTTGGTAGATAGTGTAGAAGAGGCAATTAGAAGCGGCGACGTGGCCAGAGTAGTAGCGTCGAGAACGGCCCTGGGCCAGTTCTTCGACGCGAAACACGAAGGCTGCATCGTCCGAAGCAAAATACGTGCTCTGGGAAACTAGGGGACCAAAGCTGTTAGCTGGGCCCGCGTGACAGAAGCCAAAAGAAGAAGTAGATCCACTATCCGGTCTTTGCGAGACCAGGATGGGCGGGTGATCCTTGAACCTAAGCAGATGTGCGAGGCTTTTCAAAAGCACTTTGCCAGATTGTTCGGAAGAGGCGGGGAACCGGTTGGGGAAGTGGACTTCGGTCCATACCTCGACGGCCTGCCGCGTCTCTCGGTCAGGGAGGCGAAGTCCTGTGAGGAGCCGATTTCAGCCGCTGAGATAGAGGACGTGCTGAGCCAATGCGGCAAACGCAAATCCCCGGGTCTCGATGGTCTTCCATACGAATTATATCTAGCTATGCCGGACTTGTTCCCCGATCTCCTCGAGGCGGTCTACTGCAACTGGCAATAGGACGGGAGAATTCCCTGTGCTATGACCAAGGGCGTAGTCACGCTAGTGAGGAAGGACGAGAACAAGGGGGACGATATAAATAATTTCAGGCCCATAACCCTGCTAAATACAGAGTTACAGATTTTGGCCGAGGTGCTAGCAAAGAGGTTGGCGCTTGTCGTGGGCAACCTGGTGGGAGATGCGCAGACATGTGTTATCCCGTCCAGGTCCATCTACGACAACCTCCACCTCATGCGATACATCATAGAGAGGGTTGGGAACGAACCCGGCTTTGGTGGGGCCCTGATCAACTTGGATCAATCTAAGGCGTTCGATAGGGTCGAACATGGTTACTTGGATGCGGTGCTAGCGACAGCAGGCTTCGGACCCGTTTTCAGGGGCTGGATCAATGCCATGCACAGCAGCCGCATCTGCTCTAGGGTCAAGGTGAACGGCTACCTCTCGGAGCCGTTCGAAATCGCACGGTCCATCCGACAAGGGTGCCCTCTCTCCTCCCTTTTGTATGTAATGACTCTAGAGCCACTGCTGCGGAAGTTGGAGTTGTTTCAGGGCATCCCGTTGGAACCGGGATTGCGGAAAGCGGTGTCAGCCTACGCCGATGACGTGACAGTAATGGTGTCGACGGCCTCGGAAATCGGGGCGATCGGCACCTTACTGGAGGAGTACGAAAGGTTTACAGGGGCTAAGCTGAACCGGGACAAGTTGATCGGTCTGCAACTCGGCACGTGGAGGGGCAGATCGATGCCCTCCGATGGCGTCGTCGGGCGCTGGACGGAAGGCCCGGTGAAGTTGCTCGGGGTCTGGTTCGGACCAGACCTCCAGGTGGAGAAGAACTGGGGTGAGGTAACGAACAGGGTGTTTGCACTGACCCAGAAGTGGGCCGAGTGCAAACTGTCCCTGAAAGGTCGGGCGGAGGTGACGAACACTTATATAGCGTCCGTCATCTACTACCGCCTGACCCTTGTGCCTTGTCCAACGGAAACGCTCGCCAAAATGGAGCGCGCACTCTTCCAATTCCTTTGGAAGGAGCGGGCTTCTATGGTGAGGAGATCCATCTGCTGTCAACACCCTTCGAAAGGAGGGCTGGGGATGCCGTGGCTAATGATACGTAAACACGCATTAAGACTACGGCACCTCCAGGTATTCCTCACCGGTCAACCGGTGTGGGGCCCCGTTTGTGAGGCGAGCCTTTCCCAGACTCGTCTCACTCACCGAGCTGCAATCCTGGGTCAAGCAAAGACCGAGAAAACTGGGCGCCTGGCACAAGTAAAATACGTGCAGTGCTACCGGGGGGCTCTGCCCGTTCGAGAAAAGCTCTACAGACACGGGAGCCCGGGCAGGGATCCCGCGAAAAAGATCTGTCCCAGATGCGTGCGCGACGAGGAAACCGTTGCGCACGCACTAGTACACTGCCCGGGCGTTGCCGATCTGTGGGGCTACGTCGAACGACTGCTGTCGCGTGTGGCGCCGATTCGATTGGCCGCTGAGTCTGTGGTGAACATCAAGTCGCCTCCTCCCTTCAGAAATGAAGCAGAGGCGGTCTTTCTGTGCGTAGTAGCCATGATGAAAGAGGTTGTGTGGTGGACGCGCCTGAAAGGTCTGAGGTCGGGTGACTTTCTCTCCGGCCAACACCTGGTTTACTTCTTCCGATACCACTTCGGAAGAAGGATCAGGATGGAGAGAGAAGTGCTTGGCCCCAGACAGTTTTATGAAAGGTGGGTGAAAGAAGCGAGAATGGCTCGTGTAAATGGGGCTTCTCTCTACATTGTTCTGTAAGTGAAGAAGTGAAGAGGAAAGGGGGAGCGCCTCCTCTCTGGGCTTCCTCCGCGAAAAGGGTTGCACACTTTTCGGGGGTATGTGCAATCCCCAATACGCCCCCTCCCTTTTGAGGACTTTTTATTATTATATTATTCTTATTGTTATGCCTTTTTCTTTACTCGCATTTATGTAAACGTCCCCCTGTGTATTTGTCCCTTTCTCTTGTGCCCTAGTGGCAAATAAATAAATGTATCTATCTATCTATCTATCTGGGATAGACACATGTGCTGAGCTCGATCGGTAAGTTTCGTTTAAATTTATCTGGAAATTGTGAACTGTAAACTTTCATTTTTGTACCATTTTGTTGAGAGACTGCCAGGTCAAATTTTGATCTGGTCAGTCTCTCAAAATATTCTACGCCTTTAGGCGAAATAGTGTTGTTAAAATTTTATCTTTCGAAAAATTTCGAAAAATCCTATTTTGATAAAAATGGCTGAAGCATCTTCACCAACATTCAAAGGAAGAAAGTGTAAGTCATACTCACAGCTCCCCCCTGCCACTGTCACAGCAGCAGATGCCAAAGGCAGAGGTCAGCCAGAGGAAGAATTTTCTTCACCTGTTGACCGACAACTTGATGTAGCCACAACTATAAAAGAAACTGAAAACAACAACAACAACGACAACAGCAGCAACAATAAAGACAACAAAAACAACAACAACACAAACGTCACAAGTATCCACACACCAAACGAGAAAGACAACAACAACAAAGATGAAAACAACTCAAACGACGAGAAACAAAACAATACAAACACCAACAACTAAAACAAAATATCTTTTGCACAAACGGCTAAATTATCAGTCACTTATGTGCTTGAAGATATTTCAAAAGCCAAAGAAATGCTGGAAAAAGCCAAAAAATATGTATCTTTTGGCGAAAACGGTTCGTTTTCTATAAATTCACCTCCAGAACTAAAAAAACAGACGGAATTACGAACTGTGGTATTCCGTACAATTTTAAATAAAACAAAAAAACCATCACAACCATCTCAAGCTGAAATTCAGTTAGTACTGAAAGCTGCGATGAAAGACATCACTTTCATACAAAAGGATAAACTCTATGGGAGTTTATCCATATTGATGAAAGACGAATTGGCGGCGAAAAAATACTCTCTGTCGCCAATTCGTTCCACACACTACACCTTCTTCCCCACCTACATGGGTAAAATACCCCAGAGAATATGGATAACCACCATCACCCCAAACATAAACTACTGGTGGTTACTAACCGGTTTCCTCAATTTAGACGAGGACAACCTCATTTCAATAGGGAAGGCATCCGGCGACGCGTTCAGTGGAACGAGTATCGAAGTTCTGACACAAATAAGGCCAGAACGTATCGCCCAAATCCCTGAGCGCGTCATGCTGGATGACCGTACCCACCTCAACATTATTGTGGAGGGTAGGCGTCCCTCCTATTACCTCTGTGGCAATAGAGGTCACCTGAGGGCTGCCTGTCCCCAGCTCACACAGAAAAAAACACTGCTACCAACACCAACACCACCCCAACAACAACAACAACAAAAACAACCACAACAACAACAAAAACCAACAACACTACCACCACCACCACCACAACAACAACAACAAAGACGTGAAAAAAAACAACACAGAATACTGTCCCACCCAACCCCTCCCCACCCAAAACAAATACAAAAACACACACACCGCAAACACTACCAGAAAACATACCCCTCCCACCCAACAAGGAAGACGAACCCCTTTCGTCGCAAGACGAAAAAGATCCCTTCCAAACAGTAAAAAGAAAGAAGAGGAGGCGCACCACAGACACACTTGTTAACTTTAACCCTCCCCAAGAGAACATAAACTATATACAAACCACCCCTCCCCGTCACACAACACTAACTGCTACACAAAAAAAAACTTTACAATATACATACACGAACACAGACAACAAAGAACTACTGAAAACAATTTCATCAAACCCTTCGGTCCAAACTGAAGGGCCTAACTTTATAGCTGCTGTGGGACTACCTCATTTAAAAAGGATTAAAGTCCCAATGAACTTTTATAAAACACTGAAAATAAATTTCACGGAGGACGCTTCGGACTCGTTTTCAGGGGCTGGATCACTGCTATGCACAGCAGCCGCATCTGCTCTAGGGTCAAGGTGAACGGCTACTTCTCGGAGCCATTCAAAATCGCGCGGTCCATCCGACAAGGGTGCCCTCTCTCCTCCCTTCTGTATGTGTTGACTCTCGAGCCACTACTGCGGAAGTTGGAGTTGTTTCAGGGCATCCCGTTGGAACCGGGATTGCGGAAAGCGGTGTCGGCCTACGCCGATGACGTGACAGTAATGGTGTCGACGGCCTCCGAAATCGGAGCGATCGGCACCTTACTGGAGGAGTACGAAAGGTTCACAGGGGCTAAGCTGAACCGGGACAAGTCGATCGGTTTGCAACTCGGCACGTGGAGGCGCAGACCGATGCCCTCCGATGGCTTCGTCGGACGCTGGATGGAGGGCCCAGTGAAGTTGCTCGAGGTCTTGTTTGGACCGGACCTCCAGGTGGAGAAGAACTGGGCGGAGGTTACGAACAGGGTGTTTGCACTGACCCAGAAGTGGGCCAGTTGCAAACTATCCCTGAAAGGTCGGGCGGAGGTGGCGAACACCTATATAGCGTCCGTCATCTACTACCGCCTGACCGGAGTGCCCTGCCCAAGGGAAACCCTCACCAAGATGGAGCGCGCGTTCTTCCAATTCCTTTGGAAGAGGCGGGCTCCTATGGTGAGGAGATCCATCTGCTGTCAACACCCTTCGAAAGGAGGGCTGGGGATGCCGTGGCTAATTTTGCGTAAACACGCATTAAGGCTACGGCACCTCTACGTATTCCTCACCGGTCAACCGGTGTGGGCCTCGTTTGTGAGACGAACCTTTCCCAGACTCGTCTCACTCACCGAGCTGCAATCCTGGGTCAAGCAAAGACCGAGAAAACTGGGCGCCTGGCACACTGAGTGTGCCCAGGTGCTCACCGCCCTCTGGCAGGCGGATCCGGTTATCAGTGGAGACTCCACCGCAAAATTCTATAGAGGGCTGGTACGCAGCAGGTGCGACGACGCCCTCGGAGAAGCCCTAGACATGGAGGAAGACGAACTGGCCAGCCTGTTCGGTAGGACATTCAGCCCGGGATCTATGGACAACTTCCAGAAGTCCCTGGCCTGGCAGTGCTACCGAGGGGCTCTACAGACACGGGCGCCCGGGTAGAGACCCCGCCAAAAAGATCTGTCCCAGATGCGTGTGCGACGAGGAAACCGTTGCACACGCATTGGCACACTGCTCGGGCGTAGCCGATCTGTGAGGCTATGTCGAACAGCTGCTGTCGAGGGTGGGACCGATCCGGTTGACCACCGAGTCTATTGTAATGATCAAGCCGCCTCCCCCCCTTCAAAGATGAAGGAGAGGCGGTGTTTCTGTGCGTAATAGCCATGGTGAAAGAAGTTGTATGGTGGACGCGTCTGAAAGGACTGAGGTCAGGCACCTTTCTCTCTGGCCAACAACTGGTCCGTTTCTTCCGATATCATTTCGGAAGAAGGATCAGGATGGAGAGAGAGGTGTTCCACCCCAGTCGTTTTTATGAAAGGTGGGTGAAAGTGGCGTGAATGGGCCTTCTCTTTACATAAGCCGTTAGGTGGAAAAGAGGAAGGAACGAGGGAGCACCCCCTCTCTGTGCTCCTAAGGAAAAGGGTTGCACACTTTTTTCGGGGGCGTGTGCGACCCCCCAAGGCGCATCCTCTCTATTGAGGATTTTGTTATAAATTTTATTTTTTGTTATATTTTATTTTATTTTCATACATTGTTATTGCCTCCTCCTTATTGAGGACCCCTTTTTGTGTAAACTCCCTCCTTTGTACTTGTCCCACTTTTGATGCCCTTGTGGCAAATAAAAGAAACATATCTATCTATCTATCTATCTTGATAGAGTAAGACACGCTTCACATCGGCTCCGCTATTCCACCGGAATCAACCCTTACTATAGTAAGTACCAGATAAATTTTTCAGTGGAACACATTTGAAACACCAACCCCTGTTATTTAGGGAGACATTTTTACATTTACCCCCTTTTTAGGGGGTAAAATAAATATCTATTTTGCTGTAAAATTTCTTTCTTGGCAGCATGGCGGAAAAGATGGCAGACATGTCTGCCATTAGCTCTGCCACGCCCCCCAGGTCTGAAGAACAAAAAATAAATACAACAAAATTAGACAACGAAACAAACAAGGAAAATGAAAAAACAAATGTTACGGAAAATGAGCAAACAGAAAACAAACAAACAGAAAATAATAATACAAATAACAACAAGGCAACTTTCGCCCAGAAAACAAAACAGTCCATAACATATACACCAATAGACCTAACTGCCGCCAGAGAAACACTGGCCGAAGCAAAGAAACACATTGTTTTGGGGGAGAACGGAATGTTTTCCATTCACCCCCCCCCCCAGAATTCAAGAAAGCGAGAACAGAGAACACAGTTCTCTTCAGAACAATATCAAACCAAACAAGAAAGCCAGCACAGCCCAGCCAAATGGAGATAGAGTTGGTCCTAAAAGACTATATGAAGAATATTCTCTTCATACGAAAGGACCGACTCTATGGCAGCATTTCGGTCTTAACAAAAGACAAGGAAACGGCGCAGAAGCTTTCCCTAAGCCCACTCTCATCGACAACATACAGCTTCTATCCCTCCTACATGGGTAGAAGAACACAGAGAGTAAAAATACAAACAATGCTGCCCACAATGGACTTCTGGTGGGCTATTGCTGGCTTCATAGACATGGGCGAGGACACAGTGCTGTCAATGGGGAAGGCATCCGGAGATGCGTTCCTGGGAATGGGCCTCGACCTACTAGTCCAAATGAGGCCCGAAAGAATAGCACAAATCCCGGATCGCATCTGGCTGGATGACCTCACCCCAATAGATATAATTGTAGAGGGGAGAAGACCAGCATGCTATTTATGCACGGAAAGGGGACACATTAAGGCTAACTGTCCGAAACGCATCCCCCAAAAAGGACTATTGCCCACACCCACCACAAACAGTACACCAACACCACCCACCTCCAAAAATACACTAATACCACACACAGCAAACAAAATACAGACACCACCAACCACAAGCACAACACAAACATCACCACCACCAGCACCAAACACAAGCACGACACAAAAATCACCACCACCATCACCAACACAAACACCACCACCACCATTACCAACCACAAGCACGACACAAACAGCACCACCACCACCACAAAACGCATTCCAAACAAATAATAAAAAAAACAGCAACAAATCTACCCCTCCCGCAAAAAAAAAACAACCAGACATGACGTTCCTCCCACCTAGCGCTGAAGAGTTTCCCCCAACTTCTGAAGAAGAAGGAGGAGAAGCCTTCAGACAAGTTAAAAGAAAAAAACGAAAGCACACACCCAGCACACCACAAATAACCCACACACAAACACCAACTCCAATAAAAAACACCCCACCCTCAACAAACAAAAATAAATCTGCGCCTCCCCTCTCCGAAACATTGACAGCATCACAAAAAAAGACATTGCAATACACATATATAAATAAAGAAAACAAAAAACTGTTTAAATTAATAAACAATAGCCCTTTGGTGCAGACCGAAGGGCCAAACTTTATCTCAACAGAGAACTTCACCCATTTAAAAATGATAAAGGTCCCTCTGGACCTTTATCGTTCCTTAAAAGAACAATTTAGACAGGACGTGAGCCCTCCCTGTTTAAAACCGTTAAATCGCGTCCTCTTGAAAGATTTCCCCATAACCTCCCCTCTCCTTGACACGACTCCAAACACCCCAACCCCACCACACTCGGGTACCCCCACACCACCACAAAACATCCCTCCACCCAACACACCTGACGCCATGGAAATTACACAACCCGGAGAGGTAGGTGCTTTTCTTTCTTCACTTTCAACACCAAAATAGATCAATTGAAAGTTGGCTGTTTGAACGCGCGTGGCCTGGGCTCAGCTTGGAAGCAAGCAAAGCTACTAAGTGACCTCAGGTCACGAAGTATAGATGTGATGGTTGTTTGCGAGAGTCGGATCAGCAGCATGCGACAGCTGGCTCCCGCCCTCGATGACTTTGAGATGCACGCATCTCTCTGTCAACCCGGAGGCGGGGGGGGGGGAGTTGCCGTACTGCTGGATAAACGTCTGGCTCTCGACGTACAGATTGTTCACTCGGACCCGGGGGGTCGATTACTGGTGCTGGACGTCGGAGGCGGTGAAGGCCTGACCGTTGTGCCTTGCCCAAGGGAAACGCTCTCCAAAATGGAGCGCGCACTCTTCCAATTCCTTTGGAAGAAGCGGGCTCCTATGGTGAGGAGATCCATCTGCTGTCAACACCCTTCGAAAGGAGGGCTGGGGATGCCGTGGCTAATGATACGTAAACACGCATTAAGGCTACGGCACCTTCAGGTATTCCTCTCCGGTCAACCGGTGTGGGCCCAGTTTGTGAGGCGAGCCTTTCCCAGACTCGTCTCACTCACCGAGCTACAATCCTGGGTCAAGCAAAGACCGAGAAAACTGGGCGCCTGGCACACTGAGTGTGCTCAGGCGCTCACGGCTCTCTGGCAGGCGGACCCGGCTGTCAGTGGAGAATCCACCTCGTCATTCTATAGAGGGCTGGTGGTTAGCAGGTGCGACGACGCCCTCGGAGAAGCCCTAGGCATGGAGGAAGACGAACTGGCCAACCTGTTCGGTAGGACATTCAGCCCGGGACCCATGGATAACTTCCAGAGGTCCCTGGCCTGGCAATGCTACAGAAGGGCTCTGCCCGTTCGAGAAAGGCTCTACAGACACGGGCGCCCGGGTAGGGACCCATCGAAAAAGATCTGTCCCAGATGCGTGTGCGACGAGGAAACCGTTGCACCCGCATTGGTACACTGCTCGGGCATTGCCGATCTGTGGGGCTATGTCGAACAACTGCTGTCAAGGGTGGGACCGATCCGGTTGACCACCGAGTCTATTGTAGCGATCAAGCCGCCTCCCCTCTTCAAAAACGAAGGAGAGGCGGTGTTTCTGTGCGTAATAGCCATGGCGAAAGAGGTTGTATGGTGGACGCGTCTGAAAGGACTGAGGTCAGACACCTTTCTCTCTGGCCAACAACTGGTCCGTTTCTTCCGATATCATTTCGGAAGAAGTATCAGGATGGAGAGAGAGGTGCTGCACCCCAGCCGTTTCTATGAAAGATGGGTGAAAGTGGCGAGAATGGCCCGTGTGAATGGGCCTTCACTCTACATCAGACTATAGGTGAGGAAGATGAAAGACCAAGGGAGCACCCCTTCTCTGTGCTCCTGAGGAGAAGGGTTGCACACTTTTTTTAGTGGGTGTGTGCGACCCCCCAAGGCGCCTCCTTTCTATTGAGGACTTTGTTATAAATTTTATTTTTGTTATATTTTATTTTATTTTTATATATTGTTATTGCCTCCTCCTTATTGAGGACGCCTTGTTTTGTAAACTCCCTCATTGAACTTGTCCCACTTTTGATGCCCTGGTGGCAAATAAAAGAAACATATCTATCTATCTATCTATCCATCCACCCATCTGTACCCATCCATCCATCTGTCAGTTGGTCTGTCTCTCTCTTCCTTTATCTATCTATATATCTATTTATCTATCTATGTACCCATCCATCTGTCTGTCTGTCTGTCTGTCTGTCTCTCTCTCTCTCTCTCTCTCTCTCTCTCTCTCTCTCTCTCTCTCTCTCTCTCTCTCTCTTTTATCTTTCTTTCTATCTACCTACTTCTTTTATATTTACCTTATTTCTGTTCTTATTTCCACCCTTCTTTCTATTCTTTTTCTTAAAGTTTGTATTTTATTTTGTCTTCTATAAAACAATGTCCTCGTCGTTATCTCTCTCAAAACATTATATTATTATCAACAATTTATTTTATTTACCTCTATTTCTCTCTCTTTGTCTTATCATTTCAACCGTTTTTTTTTACCATCCTTATCTCATACCTTTCTTTTCCTTCCTTCATCTGCTTCTATTAAATTTTATTCTTTCTTACTTTCTATACTTCTTTGTTTCCTTCTTTCCTTCCTTTCATTTATGTTTCAATGTTTCTTTCTTTCTTTCTTTCTTTCTTTCCTTCCTTCATTTATTCTATCTTTTATCTTTCTTATTTTTTCTATATATCTTTGTACTTTCTTCATTTACCTATTCTTTCTAATTTGTTTCCTGCTTTCTTTCTTTCATCCATTATTTCTTACTTTTTTTCGTTCTTTTGTTCTTTCTTTCATTCTTTCTTTATTTTTTATTTTCCCTTTCGTTTATTTTTATCAAATTTTTTATCCTGCTGTTTTCTTCATGAATTACTACCACCTTGTTGACGCTCCTCCACCGCTTCTCTTTAATCCGCATATCATCTACTCCCACCTCTCCCACATACAAGTCTCTTGTTAGTGGGAATGGACAAGTTAAAACCAAAGGAAATATCTTTTGATATACACTGCCATTATTAATTGCCGATTTTCAGAAGATTTTTCTCAGAAAATGACATGATTTCTTTTTACATCTTGCTATTATTAGATAAAATACGGATTCCTAGACACAGTATGAAAATAGATCTTTGGCAATTATGGCGATTTATATCACGGATATAACCGTTTTTATCTAATATCGTTGTGGTTTTAGAATTCATCATATTGGATAATTAACAGATGGGTCTATTTCTTGTCACAGAAAAGCACCATTTATTCCTCTATATAGCTTAGCTTCTTTTATTACTTTCGTTGAAAGGCTTTCTCCTCTCTTCCTTCACCCTCTCTTCTTGTTTTTGCTGTCGTTGTATTTATTCTTGTTGTTTTTATTAATGATGATGGTAATGGGGCTGGTGGTTGGTGGTTTTCTTCGTTTTATCCTAAGCAATTTAAATCATGTCTGGAAAGTCATTAAGTAACTTATAAAAAGAAACAAAAGCGAAAGGGAAATGAAGTAAGATAAAATACGATGGAAAAGATTTTATGACCAAAATTTATAAAAAAATACGAAGACAAAAAATATAGTAAAACGAATTAATAGTATCGAAGCTGATGTTAATTTCTCTACGTATTCTGTAGACTAATTTCTGGTTTCGACGTTGATATATATATATATATATATATATATATATATATATATATATATATATAATAATAAAGAATTAGAAATAGAAGCCAGGACTATCCATCATCAGTGGTCTACCAGCCATCATATGTATTTCTTCGCATTACAGACCATATACCCCCGGCTAGGGCAACGCAATAACTAAATTAAGTTATTGCTCTTTACGTTGCCTCACCATTCGTGTTTGTTTACCTGTCTCTCTTTCTCCACCCAACTCTTTTTATCCCAATAACTTAATTAAGTTACAACACAGCTCGCCATTTTTCATTCATATATGCTTTCCTCTTCGCTGTGACCTGTCTTTTTCGCTTCCCTTACTGCTATCCTCTTTCTCTCTCTCCCTTCTCTCTCCTTATCCCTCTTACTTTCACTCACCCCCTCTGCTAGTCACCCTCTCTCGGCTAGCCTCTCCCTCACACTTTCACTCACTCACTCTCTGCTAATCACCCTCTCTCACTTCCTCCATCGTCCTACACCGTACGAAATTCTTTCCTCGCTCACATTCGCACGGCCAAGACGTGTCTTTTGCCTTCTCGTCAATATTCGCACGTTCTTATGTTCAAATGAATCATTGACTTGATTTTCTCATTTTTTCCTCTCTTTACGTTGCCTCATCATTCGTGTTTGTTTACCTGTCTCTCTTTCTCCACCCAACCCTTTTTATCCCAATAACTTAATTTAGTTATTGTATTGCCCTAGCCGGAGGTATATGGTCTGTAATGCGAAGAAATACCTATGATGGCTAGTAGACCACTGATGATGGATTGTCCTGGCTTCTATTTCTAATTCTTTATTATATATATCATATTTGCACAACACAGCTCGCCATTTTTCATTTATATATATATATATATATATATATATATATATATATATATATATATATATATATATATATATATATATACATATATAACACACACACACACACACACACACACACACACACACACACACACACATATATATATATATATATATAATTCAAGAAAGAAGAGTGACATGGTTCGATATACAATAAGGGCTTTATTCACATTGCTGACAATTGTTTCTTTGATCTGGTAGGTCTAGAGTTCGCTATCCGCCTGATTATGCGCCAATCGATCTCCAATACTTTGTTTATAACCAGTCGTTTTCATCAGAGAAACGCGAAATGAAGAAGATACATAAGGCATGGTTTTTATATAGGTATGGTATTAAACCAGAACAATAATAAAATGAAATAACTAAATAGCAAATAGTTAAAATAATAACATCAATATAAGTAAGAGATAGAGTATAATAGAGAATCTAGCATGTTAAACAAACTGATATGATACAGATGTATGGAATTGACATGTGAAAACTGCTATAGGGTACATTAGATATAGTGTTCAGGTGGCGACGAGATAACAGTAACCACTAAAATGTACTTGGAGACAGACTTTATGAGGTATCTACTATGCTGTAGGTATTCTAGCAATAAACCGTTAATATTATCCACTACACAGAGTACTCCAACTGGACTACATCTAAGTGGACTGCCTATAACGATAACCTGTTATCCCGTATGTATATATATATATATATATATATATATATATATATATATATATATATATATATATATATAACACACATATATATATATATATAACACATATATATATATATATATATATATGTAACACATATATATATATAACATATATATATATATATATATATATATAAGACAAAGTAAACATTTTATATGAAGATGTGTGCTTTTATATATATATATATATAAGCGTACACATTTTTATATACCATTTTTACTTTTTCTTTATATATTTATATATATATACAATAATGAAAGGTATACAAATATGTGTATACATACATATACATGTATATATAAACATATATTTTTCACAAGTATGTGAGATTGTATGTTGTCGACCTTAACCAGTGTTACTCTATGATTATGAGAGACAAAATAATCGAAATAATTAAATTGACACAATATCAGAGTTATGTAAAATATTATAAAAAGGAATAATAGATACAATATACCTATATATTTTACTTTAGTCCCGACTGTACAGTTTCGCTGGTCACTATGCAAAAATGTTATATCATAGATATGTAACATTGTTGTGAGTCGGGACTAAAGGAAAAAAATAGGTATATTGTATCTATTATTCCTTTTTGTAATATTTTACATAACTCTGATGTGTCAATTTAATTATTTCGATGATTTTGTCTCTCATAATCATAGAGTAACACTGGTTAAGGTCGACAACATACAATCTCACATACTTGTGAAAAATATATGTTTATATATACATGTATATGTATGTATACACATATATTTGTATACCTCTCATTATTGTCTCTAACTCCCTAACGGTAGAGTAACCACGGAAGTATAGTGACTGCTTTCAAGCAAACACGATATATACACTTCTAGTCAACCTTACCACCCTTCTGTAGCCTATGTATCATATCAATATCTCCCTCCGCCTTCTGAGATATTTTCACTGCTACAAGGGATTAATCCTCTTTCTTGACCGGTGTATCACGTGGTAGAGTCTCCCTCCGCCTTTCTGAGATGTTCTCGCATGCTACGGACGTATGTAGTTAGGGCTCTTCCCTGAGGTGCTCTCTTGATAAGCTGGCTTACCTCACAACAATGTTACATATCTATGATATAACATTTTTGCATAGTGACCAGCGAAACTGTACAGTCGGGACTAAGGAAAAAGAAATAGGTATATTGTATCTATTATTCCTTCTTATAATATTTTATATATATATATATATATATATATATATATATATATATATATATATATATATATATATATATATATATATATATATTAAATAAATATGTGTATGTGTGTGTCTCTATTTTACGCTTGGCTGGTCATGCCATCAGAATGGGTAAAGGGGTAAAACCTCCCTTCGGTCACGAATGACCATGGGATTGCACCTAGAGAGTTCCCCTCCGAGGCACAAGTCTGGGCAAGGTTGTTTGTGGAAGACCATCAGTTGTCCTTGCATACCAATCTCCCCTCCCATGCCACAGATGTTGTCCAAGGGAAAGACAAAGGCTGATACAGCTTGGCACCAGTGACGTCGCAACTCGTTTCTGCAGCTGAGTGAACTGGAGCAACATGAAATAAAGTGTCTAAAGGACACAACGCATCACCCGGTCTGGGAATCGAACTTACAACCTTGCGATTGTAATCCCATCGTTGATGAGTGGCAAAAGAATACCAAACGTACAACTAGCTTGATGGAGGATATAGATACTACTGGATGGCCATCGTTCAGGTACAAAGAGAAGCTGAAGTATAATCATTCAGCAACCAATATACCTTATGAAACGCTTGAGGAAGAGGCCTGGAGTGGAAGAAGTGGAGATCGATGTGTCATAATGAGGTCAGAACTTCGAGTCCGGTTGTATCCATAGGCAATAAAAATCAAGAGGGAGGAGAAAAGCCTTATCAAACACACCAGCAATATTATCATGTAAACCTCACCTTTGTACGATATATGGACTTGCTTGCAAACCCTTGGCAGGTTTAAAATGTCATGCTCCAAACTGAATAGGTTGTCCAGATCCTCATACATCAAAGTCGACAGGAGAGTCCAATATATATATGTGTGTGTGTATATATATATATATATATATATATATAAACGATCGACTTTCGTCAAATCGGACCGAGGAAACAATGTTACCATTGGTCTTTCCAATTGCTAATACTATCTATCGGTCGCAACTCCAGGTAGAAGGAGCAACGTGAAATAAAGTGTCTTGCCCAAGGACATAACGCATCGCCCGGTCCAGGAATCGAACTCACAACCTCACGATTGCGAATCCAATTCTCCAACCACTCAGCCACACGCCTTCTTCTCAGCCACACGCCTATATATATATATATATATATATATATATATATATATATATATATATATATATATATATATATATATATATATATATATATATATATATATATATATATATATATATATATATATATATATATATATATATATATATATATATATATATATATATATATATATATATATATATATATATATATATATATATATATATATATATATATATATATATATATATATATATATATATACACACACACACACACATATGCACACACACACCCATATATATGTGTGTGTTTGTTACCAAGACGTATGTAGTTGGCATAAAAATCTCACTTAATCAATATAATCATCAGAAACTATTACAGACCCATACTTCCAACAAGCGAAACCCAATATTCAGACACACCGAATCAAACATCACGCTCAACCACCAGAACACGAACTGACTCAACTGAGATACTACAATCACTCATTAATCTAATACAAACATATTGATCTGATACGTTATTGACCTGATACGTTCCAAGTAAATATGACTAGAAACATTGAATAATATGAAACAACCGAATATGAGCCGAATAAAGGGATCATTATGACAGTCTGAATCCAGAGTATGTTTTAAAGGAAAATTGTCTGGTATTTCTAGTATGTTGAGTAATCACATAGAACTTCCTCGCTGGCGTGATTTGAAATGATTTCATAAGAGTGAAAACCGAACGAATATTTTGATCATAAATAAATGAAATGTTTGTGCCGATATAGTGGTGTAGCATAAAAATTACTCACCTAGAGTTGTTTTAACGTTTATAAAAATAAGATAATATCAGTGAGAAAGATTCACGCATATATTAGATAGGTGGTGAATCGGTGTAAAAATAACATTTCCCTGGGTATGGCAATTCAATGATTGATCAAAGAAAAAAAACTGTATGAAGTCTTACTTGTAGAATAGATGATTGGATAAGGGATCAACATTGTGTGCGTCGATTTGTTTTATGTAGATTAAATAGATTGTTTTAGGTACAACTATATGCCATAGAATCAAGAGAAATAGCCCTTTAATAACTTCGTCAATCTCACACTTACACTTATTAGAAAAGTGGAACGCAACCTTGGCGTAGTAGAAATTCAGAACAAAACGAACACGAATAAAAAACAATCTATTGAATATCGATAAACGCAGAATGTGTTTTTACGTTTGATAGTCTACGATGTTCTTTTATTTTTAAATGTGTGATATTTATCTATATTTTCGGTATTGACTTATATGTTAACAGGACACTCTGAGGTTAGAAAGTGTATTGGTAAGTCACCGGTTTACTGAAAGCAAGGCATATCGAAGTAAAACATTCGTTCGTTTTTTCTCTCCTCTTTTATCGAATTCAAGTAGTATGTATATATATGTGTGTGTATGTGTGTGTATATATACAAGAAAGAAAATCTGTACAGATTTAAAATAACATGAAAAACATGTGTAAAAAAATAGATAGTCAGATAAAAATATATACATCTATTCACCAACATACCTAGTGTAAATTCGACTGCCCATATTATATACCTATTAATGTTGACATTGCTGGAGGGTTTTACTGATTTTAAGCCGTTATTCTATTTTAATTTTATATTTTCTTCTTCAACCTTCCCTTTACTTTGTTCTTATACAAGTAAAGCAACATAATAACAAACACAAAATAATAATAAAAAAGAACAAACATCAGTGCATCTTTTAAGTAAATATAGTAAATGGATCCGAGGAAAAATACTTTTACACGAAAAATATCAAGAAGTAACTTTCTAATATTATTTATTGATTTATTAGTATTAGTATTAGCATTTTTTTTAAAGAATCAGAACAAGTAACTCTTAGTTAATGGATGCACTTAGGGTTTCTGCTTTAGAAAAGGATCATCACCAAAGAAGTCGATGGTATGTATATTCACCAAAAATTGTTCATTTCTCTTCCCTGTCCACCTCTAACACTGTTTCAAACACGTTCACCCATTAGCTCAAAAGCATTTACTAAGTTACACACCCTGACTAAATATATTACAACAAATGATAGTACTTTTTCACTTGAAGGAATGCTATACTACTTCTGTCTACATGCAGAAAAGATCATTTTTTAAAAAAGAAATGATATAACCAATTAAAAACAGCGCCAGTATGATGCTTGTATTGATGTTATCGCCACTATAATGTTGTTACTTAAGCACGAAATTAATTTCAGTGGTATTTGAACTGTGAAATTATCCAAGAATATCCAGTCCAGTGAATGAGACAGCTTCTAGGTGTTCGCTAGGTCTGCTAGAAATGACAGCCAAATTTCCTTCACACCACTGCCAACAGTTGTTCTAGATTCAGTATGTCTGGAAAAAGACAGAAAGGATATAGCTGAAATGTCTTTCATTATAAATCTGTGGGAGGATGGCAACAATTACAACAACAATTACCCTCGTTCTTTACATTTCATAAAATATACATTTCTTTGGCGAGAATAAATCAAGTCTAAGGTGGTAGAATCAGTATATTGCTGATATTTACTTTATATTGCCATACCATCAGAGAAAAGTGCCCCTTGTAGTATTAGTATTAGTGTGCAGTTTTCCGAGTAAATAGGCTTCTTGATAACCAGCCAAGAGGCAGTAGTTCTAATATTGTACAGATTTATGCAGTTGCAACAACGAAGCTTAACTCTCATGCAGCTAGCTCAGTTTATCTAGCTGTACTCATAAAGCTGTAAATATGTACGTATTATGGAGTATGAATAATTCTACCATGTATGTAGAAGTAATATTTTATAAGTTGACAAGAGTAATAAAAACTACAATAGTTTTTATTACTCTGGTCTAATTCCCCAAATAGAATATTATTCGAAAATGAATGAGTGCATCAAATCTGACTGAGGCAGATTACATGATATTGATCATTGGTAAAAAAAAAAGAAGAATTACGCCAAGCTAATCTCGGAAAAAGTTGGAAAATTATGTTCACAAGACTATTTACCATTCAACATGTTGGAAGTGTTTACATTTCTTACGCCAGACTTCTATTAGTTCTTCAATTATCATTAAGCGGGTTATTTACCATCTGATAGAAGAATCGTAACTGGTTGAGACCATTACCCAATAAACATTCGAGCATTGAGTCTACAGTTTGGATTGTGTAACGAGCATTGTTTATGTTTATGATGGTCAGTAAATCATACTCGGAAAAGTGAGAACTACCAGGAAAAATGTTATATTTGCATAGTATAGCTAACTGAAGTAATCATTAAGACTTTTAAGTACTTGTGAATGTTTCATTAGATTGGTCGTTACCGGGAATTAAATGGTTCTTGTTAGTTCGATCTGCATATTGATACAGTATGCGAAAGTGGTGTATATATGTCCCGCTCTTCTATTTTACACAATAAGGGAAAAAGTGAGACATGCCTAATATATATATATATATATATATATATATATATATATATATATATATATATATATATATATATTGAAATTAATAAACATTCGTTGTACTGCCTCTCTGTTTTGTTCCTTTTCAAATTTTTCCATTATATATATATATACATATATATACCTTTGGAGTAACATGTCATTCACACCGGGTTTTGGGTTAGAACGAAAGCCTGTTGAGAAAGTAAATTCCTCTGTTCGATCTTCCAGAAACCTAACTTGTATACACCACAAACGGATTTTGTTGATTTCGGATTTACAGAAACCTCACTTGGATATTCAGTAATTTCCAAGTGACGTTCCAGGTATGTTATATATACAGATATGTGCATATATGTATGTATGTATGTATATTTTTATATGTATATATATATGTGTGTGTGTATGTGTGTGTGTGTGTATTTCCTTTTCTCACTAGTCGGTTCTTTCGTTGCTACAGATCACGCGGCTAAGTTAGCGGTCGTTATTTTCAATTTGCAAAGCCCTTTAAACTGTATGTTATTACTCTGAGGTTTATTCCTTGTCGAGTGCTTGGCTCCACTGCTGAAGGCATTCGTTGGCTTGGCTGTTGAATATGCTGTACTATTGTATATATATATATATATATATATATATATATATATATATATATATATATATATATATAAAAGCACACATCTTCATATAAGATTTTTACTTTGTCATATATATATATATATATGTTATATATATTTGTGTTATATATATATATATATATATATACACGGGACACTGATTGCGGATTTGGTACGGGTGATCAGAAACGTGTCTCTCATGTGCAACCCCAAAAACTAGAGAGACACATACAACACTTCAGCCACCGTATGCAGTTCTCTGGTTACAATCAGAGAGATAAAATCAGAGTATATAGAGGAGCCAGAACCAAATGGGAAAAAATGGTAAATAATGATACAAATGGGACCTGCCCATTGAGGAGAACATTTTGAAATAGAATAGAAAGAACTAGGAATAAGGTTAATAGAATAAACTCATGTTATGATAGCAATAAATACCAGAGTGTAATGTCCATCAATACAACCCCTAGAGGTGAATTAGCTTACAAATTTAGAAGGTCTCTAGATAAACATAAACTCAATATTAAGATAGTAGAAAGACCAGGTATCTCCATAAAAACACTTATTAGCAAACATACCCTTTTCAAAGACCTCCCTGTATAGATAAGAAATGTATAATCTGTAAACTAAGCCCCCATATTAACTGTAAAACTAGAAATGTAGTATATCGCATAAGATGTACTGAAGGACAATGTAGAGATAAGAATATAGTGTACATAGGTGAGACAGCTCGTAGTATAGGAGAACGGATAAATGAACACTGGCGAGAGCTTCAAGATAGTAAAGAATCATCTGTACTCCACCAACATGCTAAAATAGAACATAAGGGTAAATTAGAAAACATAGAAATAAAAATAGAATCTACACACAGAAAGACGCAATGTTTAGACAAATCACAGAGGCAATAAACATAAATGAACTCCAACCAAAATTAAATAGAAAACATGAATGGAATAGCAACATCACAACTTACAATTAAGGACAAAATGAAAACACACACACCCATAGAACAAACAACCAACCAGTAACATGTACATAAACAAATAAATAAACAAATATAAACACACACAGACACCCGGATGTAACACATACGCAAACTAAGCACAAAACACACACACAAACAAGATGGCGTAGGACAGAACAAAGGAGAGGCACAAAAACAAAGAAAAGAATCTCCAATCACTGAAGATGTCACAGAATGTGTGAGGAAAGAACTTTGACAATATATGAACAACAATCGTCTGGTTGTGGAAGCAACCAGCCAACCGGAAATTTATAAATTCCTAAATTTATCAATTTAATTTATAATAAATTGAAGTGAAAGCAACTGGTGCGTGTGTTTCTTATTGGCAACATGACCCTCCCAAAGCATAACAACATCGGTTTCAACACACATTTTCAGATAAAGAATGTTGCTAAACAAATTCAGAAACGAAATATCGTAAGCCTTAGCCAGGCTAATAAGATACTGAAAACCACCATGTTCTGTTGTCTACGAAAAACAATAACATCTCGACAACTACACTTCATAAAAGAATGTGCCTCGTTCCGAGTTTACACCAACACCATCAACACCGATGTAAGAAGATTACAACTCACCAAAAAGCAAGCAGATAGGCTAAAACGAACACTAATTCTAAACATAAAAAAGAAGATTTACAGAGAATTAAGTCATCAAGAAAAACATAAGCGTAATCTAATACAAGAAATAACTAAGATCACCACACCAAGAGAAAAATTAATATTTATAAACCTTACATGTCTTGAAGAAAAGTACATTGTTCAAGAATGTGACAAGCACTTTAACAAAAAACTAAGGTGGCTCAAATAAATGAAACTAAATGAAGATACTTTAAAGAATATCGATAGATTTCCTGACAAAATTGACGGTATAAATATGGCCGACATATCATTAACAGATGAATTCAACAACAACAACAACACAAATATATACGGCAACACTACAGTCGACTCTGATGGATTATCGATATTACAGCTACCACCTAAATATGCCACATATAATAAGGTAAATATGATAAAATGCTTGTCAGAAATAGAAAAATCATTTACAAAATTAAGTTGGCGCCTCAAAAACCAAAACAAAAACAAAAGTAACAACATACGCACACACACACACACACACATACAACACACATTCCAACAACAACAACAACACCAACAGACACACAGACACAAACAACAATAACGACACACACAACAATAATAACATACACGGAGACAACAACAACAACAACACACATCAACAACAGCACACATCAACAACAACAACAACAACACACACACATTCAATGCCTCTCAGCACCACCACAATCTTAAACACACAGACACAGAAAACAGGTAATGACAGTAACACAGAAATAAGGGAAGGTAATAGGATTGAAAGGAGAAGGGAGACTATCGATACTGACAGAGAAAATAACCAGGACCAACACACAGACACACAAAATAGTGTAGATAATAACAATGAGCCAGAGGAAAGAGACAGGAGTAATAATGAGAGACATAGAAACAACCATGAGGCTGTTGGTGGAAATAGAAATAGAAACAACACAACTAACAATAACAATAACAATAGTACACATAAAGCAGCAGCCTGAAGCTCTACTTTTTATAATCCTTCCGAGATGTCCTTCGACCTACGACGAGTCCACGCCACGACTTTAACTTTTAACAAACGCACGCAATTGCCGTCGCAGGTCGATGAACAAACAGAAGCACAATTTAGTATAGCTAGATCTAAACTTAGAAATATTATAGAACAGTATAGCAAGAAGCATAATAGAATGGAGGCCCAGCAACTGGTAGAAAAATCTGCAAATGGCTTGCATAAGCTCATGCAGCGCTCGCGTAATGGAGAGATTGCATGCTTTCCAACAGACAAGTCTGGCAGAATGTCGGTTGACAGTCTGTCAAACTACATCCAGGCAATGCAACCCCACATCACTAACACAAGAGAAGTAACACCGCAAGAGTATGAGGATAGGGAAAAAACCCTCAATGCCCATATGAGGATGTGGACAAACATAATGCAGCCCAACAAAAGGACTGCCAACAACTTCCAGGCCTGGAACAATGACGTGCCAGCATTGTATGGGCTTCGTAAATACCATAAAACGAGCACTGACCCTGTCACAGGACCACCAACACGGCTAGTCTGTGGAGCTAACATTGCTAGTAACTACAGACCTTCCTATTTCCTCTCCCTGATCATACGCCCCATCATTGAAATGCCCCAGATATATGTGACAACACGGAGGACCTCCTCAGCAGAATCAGCGAAGGTAACCGATCTAGGGACCTAACAAACTGCATAATAGGTAGTATGGATGTTGTGTCCCTATATCCATCTATTGACGTGGATTTTGCTGTGGAGAAATGCGTAGAAATGATCAGTGAGAGCAATGTTGAATTCCGTGGGATTGATACCTGGTGAGCTGGGACTCCTACTTAAACTTACCCATAGTAATGATTATCTAGATACATATTACCTTAGTAACCTGTGCCCTACAAGACCAGCAAGAGGCAGACCACCTACCATTACCCCAATGGCCAAGAAAACCCACACAGATAGATGGAACGGGTGGACCAGAGCCATACGGACCCCCGAAAACCACGATGAACTAAAGAAAATGATTGCACATGCGGTGGGGGCCAGTATAAAATTAACCCTTAAGGAACATATGTTCAAATTTAATGGAAAAACATATGCCCAAGAGGAGGGAGCAGCCATTGGTGTTAGCATTGCAGATGACATAGCTAACCTATTCATGGTATGGTGGGACAATAGACTTAAACTTAAACTTAAAGAACAATTAGAAGACAGCAACCCCTTAACCCTGATAATGTACTCCCGCTACGTTGATGATATAAACATCGTAGTAAAAACACCCCCACTAGAGAACAGTCAGGAATTAGAGAAAAACATCATGGAAAGCATCCAGCAAATAGCTAACTACATCCACCAGAGTATTAGAGTTACAATAGACTACCCAAGCAAACACCCCAACCATCGATTACCTGTAATAGACACAGAGCTCTGGTTAGATACCATTAATAACAAAAAACAAACCCTCAATTCCCATTATGCCAAACCCATGACTTACAAATATCTGATCCACCGAAACTCAGCTGTTTCGGACCATAGCAAAATCAATATACTGATTGCAGATTTGGTACGGGTGATGAGAAACGTGTCCCGCATGTGTAACCCCAAAGAACTAGAGAGGCACATACAACACTTCATCCACCGTGTGCAGTTCTCTGGTTACAAACAGAGAGATAAAATCAGAGTATATAGAGGAACCAAAACCAAATGGGAAAAAATGGTAAATAATGATACAAATGGGACCTGCCCCTTGAGGAGAACATTTTGGAATAGAATAGAAATAACTAGGAATAAGGTTAATAGAATAAACTCATGGTATGATAGCAATAAATACCAGAGTGTAATGTTCATCAATACAACTCCTAGAGGTGAATTAGCTTACAAATTTAGAAGGGCTCTAGATAAACATAAACTCAATATTAAGATAGTAGAAAGACCAGGTATCTCCATAAAAACACTTATTAGCAAACATACCCTTTTCAAAGACCTCCCTGTATAGATAAGAAATGTATAATCTGTAAACTAAGCCCCCATATTAACTGTAAAACTAGAAATGTAGTATATCGCATAAGATGTACTGAAGGACAATGTAGAGATAAGAATATAGTGTACATAGGTGAGACAGCTCGTAGTATAGGAGAACGGATAAATGAACACTGGCGAGAGCTTCAAGATAGTAAAGAATCATCTGTACTCCACCAACATGCTAAAATAGAACATAAGGGTAAATTAGAGAACATAGAAATAAAAATAGAATCTACAGACAGAAAAGACGCAATGTTTAGACAAATCACAGAGGCAATAAACATAAATGAACTCCAACCAAAATTAAATGGAAAACATGAATGGAATAGCAACATCACAACTTACAATTAAGGACAAAATGAAAACACACACGCACATAGAACAAACAACCAATCAGTAACATGTAAATAAACAAATAAATAAACAAATATAAACACACACAGACACCCGGATGTAACGCATGCGCAAACTAAGCACACAACACACACACAAACAAGATGGCGTAGGATAGAACAAAGGAGAGGAACAAAAACAAAGAAAAGAATCCCCAGTCACTGAAGAGGTCACAGAATGTGTGAGGAAAGAACTTTGACAATATATGAACAACAATCGTCTGGTTGTGGAAGCAACGAACCAACCGGATATTTATAAATTCCTAAATTTATCAATTTAATTTATAATAAATTGAAGTGAAAGCAACTGGTGCGTGTGTTTCTTATTGGCAACACGACTCTCCCAAAGCATAACAATATATATATATATATATATATATATATATATATATATATATATATATATATATATATATTGATCAATATGATCAACCCTCCGAAACGATCATAAAACAATGATATGAATAGGTAAAATAACTCGACTTTGTTGTTATTATTTTCATTGTTAAATAAATACCTAATATCTGACTCTGTTTCTAAGGAATTAATTCAGCGGAACTCGGAACTCTATGGATTTTATTGGATTACTCGCCATCAGAATAAATTGTTCTATCTATGGTACGGACCCTGCAACGAAAGGTAGACCACATTGAAAAACATATATATATTGCCCAACGGTTACGTGATCACCCGCAATCTGTGGAACTTTGCAGCGAAGAGTAATCTTAGTAATGTAGTTAATATATGTTATTCTATACTGAGCACTCTGTTAACCCAAATAAATGGATATTCATACAAACATATATACACCTAAATGTAAATATATATATATATATAAATATATATATACATACATATATCTGTGAGAAATTGACTCCTTTTTACCCAATATCTAACAACATGGTGATATAATTTGAAGCATCGTAGAAGCAAGTATCCTGTTTGGAAGCACTGGTCAAATAACTCATAACCACTCAACTCAGCTACTTCCATTTGGCATACGCTGCTAATGATAGACACACACACGCGTGTGCACACAGAGAATGACACACACGAATATATACACACATTACTTCATACATACACAAACCAAAAAGAGAACCCCGATGAGACCTCTCGTCCCGATAGTGACAGCAACTAAATCTCCCTCAAATAATAGCCTATACCCTATTGTAGGTGTAGGGGCACTGTAGTGCTTTTTGTTTATATTTAAAATCTAGCGGAACCCATCCCCTCTCCAGGTCTATTTTTTCCAAAGAAGCAAGAGGGTTAGAGAGAAGTGAGAAAGAGATACAGAAGAAGAAATGACCTCGGTATTCTACTGGTACATTTTATCGAACTCGAAAGGATGAAAGGCAATCGTGACCTTGGCGGGATTTGTACTCACTGTGTAGAGAACTGGAACAAATACCGCAAAGCAATTCATCCGACGTTTTAACGACTCTGTCAATTCGACGCCTCAAACTTATAAAAGAAACCTTGAATAATGTGATTTTGAATTCTCTGATCATAGGAATGCCATTGATGATTGGTCTGCTTGATCAAGGCTAACCTGGGGCTATATTCCAACAACAGAAACAGCTACTCTACCAACAAAGAGCATATCTCATGCAGCGAAGCAAAGGCTTTATAGAATCATCCATAACAGCACCACCATCATCAACAATTTGTAGCTTTGTATGAAGAATTTCAACAATATTGTTCACGCCTCTGTTGACCTGAGTACTAAATATGGTTCGTGAGAACAAAGGTCTTCTTCCTGAGAACCTTCCAGATTGAAATTATTCTAGAGACATTATTCACCTGAATAGCATTCGGATTCTATTGAGATCATTATGCATTCATCAGATGGATGGATGTTTAATGTTATGTGTCCTTAATTTTCTTTCTTTCAGTCTTTCTTTCTTTCTTTCTTTCTATTTATTTAGTCAATTATTTATTTTCATTATTTATTGTTTTTATTTGTTAACCTCTCTCTATCTCCCATGTTTAACCTCTCTCTATCTCCCATGTTTAATGAAAAGAGGCAACTCGTCAACATTTATATCACACTGGGAAAACAGCCACGAATTAAAAATAAAGACCACACATAATACAATCAAATTAATAAATTATTATATAATAAATGAAATCAATAAATACATAATATTAACAAATAATGAGTCAATAATAATTAAATACGTCATATTTATAAGTAATGTATTAAGAAGTTATTATTATTATGGAAGAGCGGCCCTTTACGTTCTGAATTCAAATGCCTTCGAGATTAGCTTTGCCGTTCATCCTTAGGAGATCAATAAAATAGAGCAGCAGTAATGAACTAGGGTCGATTTAATCGACTTCCACTTCTCCAAATTGATGGCCTTGTGCCAAATGTAAAAAAAATTATTATTATGGTAGAGCGCCAGGCAACATGCTTTGTGGCATAGAGTTATGGCCCTTTACATT